>BRZM01000676.1:15063-50812 GCA_033238685.1 Lates japonicus | reverse complement strand
GCCTCTGCTCCACTAACTTGTGTAACTTAGTGGGTTGTCTCATTGAGTTTGTCTTTCATTGGTCTCTATTAAAACAAGATCTTATTGTGGTTAAGAGGAATATTTCAGCTTCTCAGAAAGACTGATGAAAGACAAAGAGGGCAGAACTTCATCTTTCCATTAGATTAATGCAGGCTCAAGTGGGATCAGCTGATCTGGTTGGTGCTGATGACTTCATCCCCCCCCCCCCCCCCCCATTTACACTAAGTCCTCTATTTATGGTATATTTAATATTAATAGACATGTGCAAACATTAAGAAAGGGAATACATATGCAAAGAAAAAGAAATAACGCAATGTTTTTATGATGGTTCAGTCATTTCTACCATGAACGTAGGCCAGCAAGGACATAAAATTGAAGTTCTCACAGTTGTAAAGTTTTTTTTTTTTTTTTTTTTTTTTAAATCTCTCGTGAGTCCTTTTACAAAACAGAGTCATAGGTCCCAGGAGCAAAAGAGGCACAATGGTTGCATAAAGATTATAAAACCAACCCCATTTACACCATGTGAAGTTATGCTGAGGACCAAGTGATGACTTGCCACTTCAACCTATGCTCTAGATATTGTTTGTAGTGAAATGGCTTTTTTGTGCGGAGGCCTAGGTTAAGGCTGGAAAAGCATGAACTATTCAGCAGCGTGTAATGTTTAAAAAAAACAATACAGTGAAATATTCATAATGGAATTGTTATGGCTAAGAAAAGTGTTATTTATTGATGTAATGCATGTGATGGAAATTGGGGAGGGGTTATGTGTGGACAAACATGCTTGTGAAATAGTCTGTTTCTGCAGAGGGCTGCCGTGCAACCTATGAAGCATTTTAGCTGCCCTGGCCGTGTTTCTCACCCACCCACCCCCGCTCGTCCCACATTCCTCTTACAGTAGCTAGGCACACCTACTGTTGAAAAGCCAGTGCTAGCTTGTGTTTTTGCTATCAGTGATGTTGCAGTTGTTAAAAGCTGTTTGTTTGTAGTCAGCCTGGGGGAGACATGACCTGTGCAGTTGATAACTGAACAGCACAACAGACATGACTTCGAGAGGTTGCATTTTTCGTTTTCTAAGAATTCTCTTTGCTATTCTCACACACTACTTCTTAATTTTTTTCCCCCCTGCATTTTGCTGTTTTCCCACTAGCAGAGTCATTCCCCTGAACGGTTATCTCAATGAATGAATTCACTACTGCTGTCACAGCAAAAGGCTGCCACAGGTATAGCAGGTGTTATGTGTGTGTATGTGACTGGAGTACAGAAAAAAATGCTGACAAGCAGGAAGTCAAACTGTTAAGGGTATTCCACTGAAACCTTTGAAGTCTTTGTGCTTATAGCACAGAGGTTGTGCATACAGGTTTCTGTGTGCGTGTGCCTGTGTGTGGTCCTGTGTCCAAGTCGTTTTTCACAACACCTCTGAATTTTGTGCATGGAACACCTGCGTTCCCCTGGGATTCTTACAACACCTTGTTGCTTTTGTTGAGTCAAGCCTCAACCAGGGTGACCCGTACAAGGGAAAAAAAAAAAAAAAAAGCCCTCTCCCACTACATATTAGTCACACACACACACACACAGTGAAGACAAATAATTACTGACCCAGAGTAAATTACACCTTCTATTATTTTCCAAGAACAAACAAGTCTAGACTTGACTCCAGGTGGGAAATGGGGATACCCAAATTAGAAGTGAAAAGCAGAGCAATGGGTTTGTGTGCATGCATGCACAAACATGTGTGAGTGTGTGTGACTAATATGTAGTGGGAGAGGGCTTTTTTTTTTTTTTTTTCCCTTGTACGGGTCACCCTGGTTGAGGCTTGACTCAACAAAAGCAACAAGGTGTTGTAAGAATCCCAGGGGAACGCAGGTGTTCCATGCACAAAATTCAGAGGTGTTGTGAAAAACGACTTGGACACAGGACCACACACAGGCACACGCACACAGAAACCTGTATGCACAACCTCTGTGCTATAAGCACAAAGACTTCAAAGGTTTCAGTGGAATACCCTTAACAGTTTGACTTCCTGCTTGTCAGCATTTTTTTCTGTACTCCAGTCACATACACACACATAACACCTGCTATACCTGTGGCAGCCTTTTGCTGTGACAGCAGTAGTGAATTCATTCATTGAGATAACCGTTCAGGGGAATGACTCTGCTAGTGGGAAAACAGCAAAATGCAGGGGGGAAAAAAATTAAGAAGTAGTGTGTGAGAATAGCAAAGAGAATTCTTAGAAAACGAAAAATGCAACCTCTCGAAGTCATGTCTGTTGTGCTGTTCAGTTATCAACTGCACAGGTCATGTCTCCCCCAGGCTGACTACAAACAAACAGCTTTTAACAACTGCAACATCACTGATAGCAAAAACACAAGCTAGCACTGGCTTTTCAACAGTAGGTGTGCCTAGCTACTGTAAGAGGAATGTGGGACGAGCGGGGGTGGGTGGGTGAGAAACACGGCCAGGGCAGCTAAAATGCTTCATAGGTTGCACGGCAGCCCTCTGCAGAAACAGACTATTTCACAAGCATGTTTGTCCACACATAACCCCTCCCCAATTTCCATCACATGCATTACATCAATAAATAACACTTTTCTTAGCCATAACAATTCCATTATGAATATTTCACTGTATTGTTTTTTTTAAACATTACACGCTGCTGAATAGTTCATGCTTTTCCAGCCTTAACCTAGGCCTCCGCACAAAAAAGCCATTTCACTACAAACAATATCTAGAGCATAGGTTGAAGTGGCAAGTCATCACTTGGTCCTCAGCATAACTTCACATGGTGTAAATGGGGTTGGTTTTATAATCTTTATGCAACCATTGTGCCTCTTTTGCTCCTGGGACCTATGACTCTGTTTTGTAAAAGGACTCACGAGAGATTTAAAAAAAAAAAAAAAAAAAAAAAACTTTACAACTGTGAGAACTTCAATTTTATGTCCTTGCTGGCCTACGTTCATGGTAGAAATGACTGAACCATCATAAAAACATTGCGTTATTTCTTTTTCTTTGCATATGTATTCCCTTTCTTAATGTTTGCACATGTCTATTAATATTAAATATACCATAAATAGAGGACTTAGTGTAAATGGGGGGGGGGGGGGGGGGATGAAGTCATCAGCACCAACCAGATCAGCTGATCCCACTTGAGCCTGCATTAATCTAATGGAAAGATGAAGTTCTGCCCTCTTTGTCTTTCATCAGTCTTTCTGAGAAGCTGAAATATTCCTCTTAACCACAATAAGATCTTGTTTTAATAGAGACCAATGAAAGACAAACTCAATGAGACAACCCACTAAGTTACACAAGTTAGTGGAGCAGAGGCTAGCTGGGAAGGAAGGCAGAACACCTCAGCTCTCTTTAAGCTACTGTGGTTACTGATAACTGCTATTGCTCCTGCTAACTGCATCATCAGTTGTCAGTGCTAACATCAAACAGAGTTCTACCAACAAGTTCAAGAGTTTGATTTCTCAAAGAAATGAGCAAGTTTGTCTGCACTCCCTCCTGTTGCCTTCCCATTCATAACAGAGGCACATGGGTAAAGTCTCTAGCCACCACCACACCAAACCATCCAATAAACACAGTTACACAAGGATTTCCCATCTTGTCGCTATAGTACTTTTTTAGCACAACAAAAAGAAGAATGACCGCTGTTGGCATTAAAAGAGAAATTTCTTAAAATTATTTTGAACCTTTTTTTGTCATTATTTAATTTGTAGTGCAGTCAGTTTATCACTGTGAACTGAACTGTCTTGATATTTTTGATCTCCAAAGATCAAACCTCCTGTCTTCAGTGATCCCCTAACTTTTCAGCACCGGCAGGTCAAAACTTTGATCTAATAATTTGAGCAAAACTAATGATATTCACATCAGCATGTGAGCATGTGGACATTAGCCTTTAGCTCAAAGCACCTATGTGCTTCTATACATCCTCACAGAGCTACTAGCTAATGTTCCCACAGAAATGCCATATAAATGAATATAAATAATAAGTTTGTTACACTGTGACTATTTAAGGACCCTCTGACAACAAGGTTCATGTTATAGCAATAATAGTAAACTATGATATATTCGTCATCCGCAGGGATGAAGATCAGTGACAAGACTGCAAATCTTCCATTATTGTACAGAAGCGCCTGTAGAAATTTTTACGTTGTGAAGCTCAGAGCAATGGCCATATGTTGCACATCATATCTCATGGCTTAAATGGACTATAAATCATGTTGTACCACAGGACAACATGGGCCCGGACATATTCTCTCTCCTCTGCATGAAATATTGAACCATAAAAGAACCATGATCCTTCTCTCACAATGACATAATGTGGATAAACCAGCAAGCCCGAGACCTCAGACCATTCACACAACATATATGTGTCACGCTGATATTTACTGGCTCACAAATACCTTGTGCTGTGTCACTGAATTAAACACAGGGACAGCTGCAATTTGTCAGCTCGCTTGTAAATGTGATTTGACAGCAGCTGACAAATTTACGACTGAGGGTAGAGCCATGATAGACCACTGAAATCACTAAAAAGACAATCAAAATTCAATTCACCATCCATTTTGTATGGTTTCTATTTCGCAGCAAGTGCACTTCATCATACATACACACACACACACACACATTTAAAAAAAAAATACAGTGAATCTGCTTGTGAACTGACAGCATGCATATGTGGCGCCTCACTACACTGATAGCTTTTTTTTTTTTTTGCTTATGCTGAAGTTTTAACACAATACCATTAACCCTCAGGTGCCCTGTCACCCACTTTCTCCTTTATAAATATATACTGTACATAACAGTGTTCAGTGGTCTGTTCCTCAATCTATTTTTATCCCAGCACCTCTAATAAGATCAGCTCAAAACACATATTAATATAGAGAGTCTGAGAGGGGCAGATTTCTGAAGAGCTCAGCAGCAAGGAGTGACATGGTGCAGGGTGTATATGACACAAGGACCTTGGTGCTTTCACTGAGTGTCCTTGTCAGTTGCTCTTACTTTTCCTCACCATCAATGTTGCTGCCAACATCTCACATCAATGGGGTAATCAAATAAGGACCGATGCGAATCAGTAAATCTGACAACTAGATTTAGCCAGGACCTGTGTGCATGCGTGCACCACAAACACAGCAATATATATAAATATATATAAAATGTATAAACCAACATCATTTGTAGTGACATCAGATGACAAGCAATCTGCACTTTGTCTACTTTATTATTCATTACTGGAAAACTGCAGTTGACTCCATGCTCAATTTAGATCCTCATTGATATTTTTGCTTCAAGCTATTGTAGCAGAAAGGAAATAAGAAAACACATTGCTCAGGATGAAAAACCCACAATGATAAAAACTTACTACTCCAGCAACATTAAGATAACAAAATTAGATTTAATTGGATTAATGGTGATGGAGCACTTCTTAGTCTCAACTGTACAGCAGACACACAGTGTATCTGATGAACTTGAATAACCTGCATGTTCCTTAGTCATTTTAAGACCATACACTACACAAGCTGCTAGAGCGTCTAATTTAATCATTAACAGCTTTATCACTGTGAAACTATTCTCTCCTGCACGACCCAAAACGGAAAGAAAAATAAAGCACAGATTATCCTGTTTTGTATAAAATCTTCCCCCTTTATCAACAGTCTGTCTCTCTGTCTGTCTGTCTGTCTGACAAAACGTGATGACTTTCCATTTTTTATGATTGAGAAGGTTCAGCGGTGGCCGGGGCTCAGTGTCGCTGTCAATGCTCATTCTGTTATAAAGTCTCAGATTTGACATATTTTGCACTTGCTTGCATTGATCCATGATTGTTGCACATCCTTATTCCAGCTCTTTTTCTCACCGCTCAAAAAGACTGCTGATTTGGTTAGCGAGAAACACACACACCCCTCTGCTGTCCAAACCTTCTTTGTCTGTGTCGACAGAATCTAGAATTACTGTGGAGATATTAGGAGACCTTTTCTTGCTGCTGTGTTGAGTTGGAGGGCACCGGGAGGACATTTGGCCCCCATCAACAAGACTTTGGCATGCAAAAGACCAGTCTTGCTCAGTCTGAAAGGATCAGATTTTACTGACAGGTCATTTTGGAGGAGGTCGAGGGGAGCCAATGTTGCCCTTGCAGGGAAAAGTGATACAGCAGAGGAGGAGGAAAAGGAAATAAAGTGCACCACAAACAGATAAGAGGGAGATAAGGACCCCACCGCAGAGGCTGCAGAGGATTAGACTGTTGGCTTAAAAAGGCAAGGAAACATTTCAAGGTAGCATTCAAATACCCAAAGCTATACAGTCAACTGCAAACACAGAGCTTACGCACAGGAAACCAGGGAAAGTTAGTTTAATGGTTGACTTCATCCAGAGGGTGTCCCTGTCTGTTGACATTTGACCAAGTAAAAATATACAGTATGTAGCCTTTACATGGCATAAGCCAAGCATGTAGCCAGCAAACAGCCCTGCTCTTTTAGGTTTTATACCAACAGAAAGACAAGTGAACAATGAACATGCTGAAAGCCCCGAGGAGACAGCTACAGCAGTCAGACCAGTCAATCACAGGAGTTAGTTAGAGAAAATAAGATACCAATAAAGCGCACTAGTACACAAAAACAAGTACAAAGCACATTAAAGCCAAAGAAAACACACTGCGTGACAAGAAAAACAGAAAACTCAGTTAATACATATGGCACCAAAACCACATTACGTGGATCATGTTTACCTATAATTGCATGAATTATAGCCCTTTTGTACAGAAAACACGGGCATGACACGCTCAACTGAACACACATTCAACCCATTCATGAGACAGCTGCCACAGGTTAATCCTTCTGCGTCTCAGTTTAGACACTTGAGTCTGCAACTACAGATCCATAAACCTCACAATCACATAGAATTACATTACATTTGTACCAAATAAGTTTAGTTTCACTTTGGTTTCTTTCTCATTATCGCTTCGTTTTTAATGACTTATGTGTCTTAATCTTGCATCTTATTTTTTAAGACTTAATCCAACATCTTTGCATTCACAAACAGAAATGAAAAACAAGAATTTGTAGGTCTACAGGGAGTTGAGTGGTGTAACAGTCATTGTGTTTACATGCACTTATGTAAGTGGGGTAAAGACCTCTCTCCAGTAAACCGATTTTGTAAACGAAATGTAAACAAGAAACCCGGTTACAGTCCCAGTTACGCTCAATCAGAACTAGTTCATTAGACATGTTGTCCGACTACATTGGAAATCAAAAGTGATTATAGCCACAGTCAAAGTGATGGTGAAAAGCCAGCTGTTAGATGGTGAGAGTCACAATATCATTAAGTACTGAGGTAACAGCACACATTTTCAGACAGTCGCACTTGGAAGATATTCATTGTGTTGCACACAAAGTGGCTCCTTTCTGTCCTCCACACAGCTGACCAATCTTGTAGTGAACTCCAGTGACTATGCACAACTTCATAAAGTCTTGTCATCACAATGAGTTTCCAAGTCTGGGTACCTGGTTAGGTGGAAGGTTAACACCTTGACCAATTCAGATCAACATGGATTTAACACAAACTGGGGAGTCAATATAAAGGGAGCAACAATAACAGTGACCATACTGTGTCATGTGATACAAAGTTAAGCACTAACAAGCGATTATTATCTTGAGCACAGAGTATCTGTCAGTGCTGAGACCTTGTGACAACTTTAATTTACCTGCAGAGCAATTCATATTCTATGTCATTTCACGACTGATCACTTCTCACTTCTCACCACAGTGTATCCATCACTGTTTTCCGCCTGAGAAGTGTCATTACGAAGAGGATTTTGAACAGTACACAGGTGATGGAAGCTTTTGCCCTCAGCTGTATCAAAAACAGGGTTTAAACACAGTTTGACACCACCACCAGGGCAGTGACCTCTGCAAGCTGTGAGGATACTCTGACAGAAATTTGATTCTTTGCTTCATTGATCCTTATCAAAAACTCCTCTTTTTGTCTGTCGTGACATTCCCAGTGGGAAGCGGGGAGAAAGTCGGTCTTCACCCTTCCTGTCTAATTTCCCTCCAAAAAAAAAAGCTGCCTCTTGTGTTTTGATAAATACCCCTCTCTCAACCCTCCATCTCCCTCTTTTACTAATCACTCTTAATATACACAGCAAGGATAATGTAGTTGCTGTTATTTTTCACTTAAGCAAGAGTTAACTTATAGTAGTGTCATTACTCTTTCATCTCATTTGGATTATACAATATTCCATGAATTAAATATTCAATATGAAGAAACTTCATTTCACAGATCAGTATATCTAGTGTAGAATATTGTAGTATTCTTCAGTGTGAGTGCTTGAATGGATGCTTCCCTATTGATCTCTTGGAAATAGTGAGGAGGTTATATCACAAAGATGAATAGCATGGGCAGGTCAGACAATTAGGTCAGCAGCACTGTAATGTTATATTCTGAAACAGGCCACAAAGTAGTCCCTACTTACAGTGAGAAGGAGGAGAAATGCTAGGAGGGATGGATGATTTAGATTTTTTTTCCATCACTTCCCACATACTCAGTGGATTCGTAAATTGGTAAATATATTAACCACCTCAAAGAATAGTGGTAGAACAGACTCATGGAGGATGTTTTTATGTCTACATGTGAAAAAAAAAAAGTTTTTAAAAAATCAATTTTTTTTTCTAGATTTTACGGATTTACACACAACATTCATATGAAAAAATTAGCAAATTGGTATAAACTGATTTCAAATGGAGTTGTTCTTTAACATCTAAAAGTTTTGTTACTTGCAATATAGAAATAAGCTGGAGCTTGTGCTAAATGTGGTTATCTGATGTAAACACATCTCCAAAAATGCCTCATGTAGTAAAAGGTAAAGACAGAGGCTCAAAGCAAGAAAAACGTATTGTGAATTTGTGCTCAAGCTGGTTTTTCTAATCCATTTTTCACCAAGATTTTGTATTATTCATATGCATTTTTTAAATATTTGAAATAATACTGATAAATTCCCTTTAAATGAACAACCCCATACTGTATGCAGGGTTTTTTTTCAGACTAGTGCAAAGCACAAGACCTTCACTGTAGGAGAAGGTGCATTGACCTACCTCTTAGTGGGTTCGCATATGACCAATCACAGCCTGGTCACACTGGTTGTGAATCATAAATTTGTCATGTAACACAATATAACAATACTAAGCTAAGATCTGAGAGTTTGTCAGAGAGTATTCAGGGATTTTGGTTATTGCCTGAGTGAGGTACCTTGGCCAGACCATCTCTCTCTCTCACTGTGCTGTACATACTGTCTTATAACACACTCCCACATTCACACTGCAAAACTGTCCTCACACAGGTGTTGTTAAAGCTCAGTAAACATTAAAAACACGGTGTAAACTCACATAATGATGCAGTGGAGAAAAAATTATTCACAAAAATACTCCGGACAAGTTTTACCTGGAAAATGGCGGAGAATTCAATTTGACTTTTCTGAACACAGAACCACAACATTCTGTCTCTCACGCCATTCACTGTCTCCTTTATGGCTTCTGCAAATCAAGTCTGAACCACTTTTACATCTGATCTTGAGAGGTGGAGAAATTTCCATGCAAAACTGACCATCACAAATTACATGAGTAAAGTAATAGTAAGTCCAGCGGAATACATAATCAGGCTTCATTAACACACCTCTGCTTACTACGTTCATGATCCTCTGTAAAGTGCATATCCAATAAGGAGAGGTATCCAGTACTAGCACAAATAACACGCTAACAGGGACACAACAGTTGTGTTGTTGGTGAAGCTCAAACTTTGAACTATCCTGACTATTTGTCTAACTTTTTCCTATTTCTATTTCTACTTTCAGCTTCCAGTGATCAGCAGTCACAATATTACTCCCAAGTCTCCTATTGGAAAAATGTAGAAGGTAGTAATCTGTCTTCACATGTCATCTTTCAAATACAGTATACTTTTATACTTTTTATTTGCAACTAATACATTGACATAATGTGATTCAACTCTGGTTCTGAGGCGTTATGCAACTCCTCTACCACTAACTGAGAAGAGAAGGAATAGAAAGAGATTTTATTGAGAGCATCACAAAAGACAGCCATGATGTTTGGCCTTGGAGCTGGTGGATAAAGAGCAGGTCTGCCAAAGTGACTACTTTATCAAAGAGGAATTCTTACATCACATGTTAGGTAAGGTGTTGAGGCGTGACTGCAGACTAATTTGCTGTTAGCTGTGTGGGTCTGTCGGGTTTTCCAGATGCTGAGTGTCTCACGTGTGTGTTCATATGTCAACCTGACAGACCAGATGCACATAACTTGAGCATTTCTCGGAGAAGAGAAGAGAAGAGAAGAGAAGAGAAGAGAAGAGAAGAGAAGAGAAGAGAAGAGAAGAGAAGAGAAGAGAAGAGAAGAGAATTTGAGTTGGATGTCACTATAGATCCACAGCCGTGCATCAATCTACTTGGCGTGGTATTTTGGCCTCAAAAAAGATTCATATTTTATGCATAACAAATAATAAAAACCCAGAACAAGACAACAAAAAAATTACCTCCTCCTTTTGGCACGCAGCTGCATGAAAAAAAAAAAAAATTGGGAGAGTGATCCACACACATAGACATGCAAACATGTTCACACGCACGCACTACAAAGTGTGACCTTCAGGTCTGATCATCTGCAATGCAGTGATTAGTTTTATTGGTGTGGAAGCAGACTGCACCGATAAGACTTTTCCCCTGCTCATGTGAAGTTCACATCATCTGCATGCATGTGGCAAAGACCATTCCTGTCAATCATACTCGCACTGTGAATCAATGATCTGGTCAACAAAAAAAAATATGTCCTGTATTTAACCTAAGTAATTCTTGTGTACTTATGTTAAGACTTTAAACCAGTAGGCTCTCTGTTCGGACTCACCATGCTCTCCTTCAGCCTTTAATGCCTTGCGTACCCGCCGCTCCACAATCTTAGCAAAAGATGTTGCCTCCATATCAGGCTGCAAAAGTCTATACTTGTTCAAGCTTATTTTTTCTCAGTTCCTAAACAATAGATTTAACAGAATTTAGAATAAGCATATCCCTTCCACTGTGACCGCTCAGGTTTTCACACCTCTGACACAATGTCCCACAGAGCTTGACAGGACCTTTTAACCCGATCACACGATTATGGCCACCTTCTCACACATATACACACACGCATACCTTGCCTGTCACCCACTTGTAAAGGCCCCACCACCATCTCCCCACCAGAACCTTCCAACACGCAGATAACAGTATCCCACAGATAGCACTGACACTTTCTCAGCCCGGCTGGAGGTAACCTACCAGAAATGTCAAGTGCTGTCATGTCATGGCTAAATGGTGTTGGTGAAATGGCAACTTCTAAACCACATGTATGGCATGCGACAGCAAGTGAGACTGTGCAATGCATCGAGTCCCCAAACAAAAAGCTCTCCAAAATATAAAATATTGTGTAGTTGCTGACTTTTTGGTATGTGTTGTTTGTAGAGAAGTGGTTCTGCTTCCACTCTGTTTCCTGGTGCTGTATCTGTCTGGTCTCTGACACACTGTACTGAGTGCTTCACCGTCTCAAGCCTAGTGTGTATAAGAGAAAACAACTAGCCTGTCTGCGCAGGGAGCTGAGCACTCACCAACACAAACAGGTTACTTAGTCACTGCCCAGTGCATCATTTCTCCCTCTCGCTCCCTCTTTGAATAAAGGACAGCCACAGGCAGACCGGCCTGAAACTCTGGGAATTGAACTTTAAAACGGGGATGTGCAATAGGTGAAAACAAGAGCGAAAATAAGAACTTCTGAAAGGTCATCATAAAAATGTTGACAAAGCGGTGGAAGTGCCCAGGGAAAAAAAAAAAGAAAGAAAGCAACAAAGTGCTGGGCTTGCCGTGTGTGATGAATGAGACAGAAGCTCTGGAGCTGCTGCCATTTTTTTTTTTTTTTTTTCTTTTTTACAGCAAAACTGTCTGGAAGTGTTCCACTACTCCCAAACAATGTACACAAAAATGAATGCATACACACAGAGAGAGAGAGAGAGAGAGAGAGAGAGAGAGAGAGAGAGAGTAAGAGAGAAAGCAGGGGAAAGACAGAGGCGGGTAGCAGCACACACTGCTCGTTGCACTGCAGCAAAAATTCACAGCATACCGTAGCCACTGGCTACTAATCACAGCACTGCTCAGAACAGACCCTGTACAGCGGGAGGAGTGACAGAGACAGACTGAGGTCCACAGTGAGTATGTGTGTGAAATCGGGACAGACAGCAAAATTGTATTCATTTTAACACATGCCTTTACTAAATAGTTAACAACAACATGTGAAACATTTTGAATTACGTCAATTTCCGCTTTCAATCAGGATTCAGAAAAGAGAAATACCATTCTATGGACACCTGTAAGGCAGTGAGCCCTAGCTCCTACTGTTAAAAAGCTTTGTGTTGACAAGAAGATGCAGAGAATTCCCCTGAACCATGACGATCGGCTACTATGTAAGATTTAGAGTGAAAAGAGAAGAAAAAATGCAAAGGGGTGACATTTGGGAGTGGGGGGTTGTTTCAGGTACCAGTGAGACAATTAAATCTTTACTATGGAGTCCTGTTTCAGCAACAGATCCATCAGTGGTTTATGATGAGGAAGGATTTTACTGCTTAAGGAGACTGATTGCGAGGTATACAGTACAAATATGCCATTACAAAGTTACAAATCTACAATCAATGTGTGCTTGAATGTATTTACTGTATTAAAAATTCAGGTTGAACTGTTCTTTTCAGAAAACCCTGCAACCCTATGCACTCCTGCTGCTGGTCCCCATTCAAATGAATGAGAAGGTGTTCACACATGATACAAGTCAGTCTGAACATAATACTGCAGTAACCGTATACAGACTGAACAATACACAGCCTCAGTAGACACTTAACAATATCGGAACCAATCAAATTAAAATGAAAAGTGCATCAACTACTGGACAGCTATCACCAAAACTCAAAGTGAAATTGATCAATTTAGCACTGAGCAGACAATGCCAAGTGACAGATTATCTGGGCACCATGAGAAACACAGAGGCTGCCAGACTGACAGAGTGACCACAACCTGGTCATTCAGACAAACCTGAAAAAAGACACACAATCAGTTCTGCTAACAACAAGCGGTAGAGACAAAGCAACACAGCTACACTGTGGCCCGATAAAGAAATAAGAACTAAGCTCTCAACCAAAATAAAACTTAAATACCAAGAACTCAACACACTACCCGACCAAAGCAAAATTCAATATATATTTAGGGGGAAAAGTGGCATAGCCATGGAAACAGCAAAATACAGTATGTCAGCGCAGGTCACACCCTGAGGGAACTATACTCAGCTCCTCCCTTGTTTTTTTATTTCTCACCATTTTAAAACCATAACCCTTCTGCCCTTCATTTATGTAGTAATGTATAAACCATTTGTTGACTTTTTTATTTTTACATTTTGAATTATTACGTCAACATTGTAAACCTTGAACAACGCAAGATTGTATCTCATTAGAGTGAAAGAAAGGAAGAAAAAAAGAGAGAGCATCCTGCTCAGCTTATTCCATCAGCACAGAGCACAGTCAGATGATGGACAACAGTAATAAATGAGCTACAGGCCAACAGTGAGTCATGAAATCATATCAGCAATCAATCATAATGAAATCATTGAAATGTACTTCCAGCACAGGAAAAGAGCGGACCCAGCTGACCTCGCTCTGTGTTTCCCTCCAACAGTCCTCATTGCTCTAAAACAGTAGAGCAGCAAGCCATCACTTTAGCTGTGTGCCTCTGGCTGTATGATTTGTAGCAACACGTACTGTGGCTCAATAACAAACAGGAACACACATACGGCCCAGTATGTTCAGCCTAGTGTGTTTGATAAAGGTTAAAGATGCTACATTCCTGTCATCAGAACCACAGGGGAACACGACCCAACCCTCTTGCTGTATAGCAACAGTGACATGCTAATGCGAATGCATCATTTCCCACTCCTACATGATGGCCGGGAAACAATATTACTAATAATACACGGACTCACTCAGCGCACTCTGTCAGCCCTTTAACCCTTCAGCTGCTGGGTCTGAGAACAAAAGTATTACCTACTCTGTGAGCAGGTAATATATCAATAGGTACCATTAGCACGTTGATTTCATATTATACCACTGCACCCCCTTGTTGTGTTTTGCCATTATTTGGTTCCTATAATCCACTCCAGTGTTTTGTCAGCATCATTTTGCTACCTGTTTATTCTATTTATTTCTTCTCATCTGCATCAGAATTTTTCCCCACTTCTTTTATTTTGTATTTCCAATAAACCTGACCAAGCATCAGGTTTCGCTGACTGTCCTCATCCTGCGTACCTGCTCTGCGTCATGCTCTCAGACTGTTCCTGATTCCATCCTAAAGGAGAATAATTCAGAACCACTTTGAAATACTTTTTTGTCACTTGGTTTAATATTATTTTCAGTTTTACGAAGGCTACAGCTTGTGCTGGTGCAAACATTATGTCTGCTCACTACAGTCTGCTTCACAAAAAAAAAACTTTAAAATCAACACTTACTGTGCTTGAGTTTTGTTGATTCGCTACTTTCTGTATCATACAGGTATGGCTTATCTTACAAAAAACACTGAAATTTACATAAATATAATGTAACTAATTTCATAAATACATAAATATTCTGACCTACCTGCCTAGGGTTTGCATGTACATATATCAACAGTGCTATGATTGTATGTATTCCAACAAAAGTAGATCTAGCTGCTTACAACTTATTTTAATTATGTTGCAGTATTTGTTAAGAAAATGAACTCTGCCTATTAAAATTATTTTTCTTTCTTTGAAAGAGAGAGAATTCCCATTTTCATATTATTCATATCATAATTAGCATGACAACATCTACTCTGAAAAAAATCATGTCAGTAAACTTGAGTTCATTTTAAAACTATCTTTGCAAAATTCCTGACACAACAACAACAACAGTGTATTGACAGATCCCACAGTTTAATGATCTTAGATATTAATGTGAAAAGGCTTTCTATTGAGAGGAAATATTAGCATGTTACTCTTGACATGGCTGAAAGTAAATTGGTGATTGCTACCTGGAGGTTTCTCCATTAACTTTTAGACCACCAACAATGGTGTGATCTTTGTGTTCTTTGCAGCAGAAGCTGATCCATTAGAATTACATCTACAACTGGAACTGTGCCAAAGGCGAGCTACTGGTCATAGGAAACAAAACTGAAACAGCTTTAGATACACTTGTATTATGTTTTTTTTTTTTTGTTTTTTTTAAATCAATGTGAATGTGTTACAGTAATACAAATATCTCTAAGTTATAAAACCACAACATTACTTGGGTTGGATCCAGATCTGTGGTAACACTGGAAAGGAGAGGAGGGGGAGGGAAGCAGAGGGGAGGATTATAGACTACAGCACGAGTACTGGAATAGAAGCAAAGAACCACAAAAAAAACAAATGTGTGAGTGTATGTATTAAAGACAGTCTTAGAAGATAGGGAGATAGAGCAATGGTGGGGTGAGGTGAAAAATGGTGAATGGACAGGGACAACCTGCTCTTTATAGAAAATCTGGGTATTTTTAATCGATGAGCCTTGTCAATAAAGCAAAGCTTCTCCCCTCTAGTGACCACTTATGGCCCCTCATATAAACAACCATGCCTTTGCAGCTTCTAAGATTGTCTTGACATGTATGGCTGTAATTATAGCTTTCCATGGTTTCATTCAGCAGGAGTTAAATATTCCCTGTAAAAACGTCTCCACTATAATCATGTAAACTTTCAATCTAAAGAGAAAATGTCAGTGGGTGAGAGGATTATTTATGAGTTAAGTTGTTCCCACAGGGTGAAAGGTGTTGCCACTGAATGGAGGGGAAGGGTTAACAATGAGTGTAGACAAGTGCACTGGCATCAATATCAATACAAATTTTACATTCTGAAGAATAATTATTAGATTTTGCGTTAGATGAGCGCGTTGGTGAGTTTAATGAATATGGATGAAACCAACTTACAATGATGTTAGTACCCACGCTGCCATGCATCTTGTTTTCATGAGAGTTGGAGTGTTTTTCCCCCCCCCCCCCCCCCGACTGCAGCCACCTTAGAGTATGTAACAGACACGTCTAACTAACCCTCTGCTCTACTAGCCTTATTAACTGCAATGTCTCATCCAGTATTTCTTTCAGCAGTGCATGTCTTTCATGTTACTGGAAAAAACGGGAGTGTGTTCCTTGGGTTTACTTTCCACTTTCTTAAAGAAAGGCATCCAAAATCACTTCAGGATTTTAACGCAAGTAATGTCTGAGCATACAAAAAAAACACTACAGCTCCCATGAAAATGTACTTCTACACTGTTCACTCCTCTCCTGTGTGAACTAGCCACGACCCCTCAATTCACCGACGGATGTCGAGCTGTGACATTTAACCCACAATGGCCTATGCTTTATGAGAAATGCTGTTTCTTAAAGGCAACTAAAAAGGGAAAATTTTGAATAACCAGTGATATTACTAATGAACCAATCAACATTCAGTCGAGTGAGGTTCTGTTCCAAGGCTGGATTTTTAATTATTTACCATAAACGTCAATGGGATTTTCTATGGCTATTCGTTGCACTGATCTGCTAATGTCACAATAACGGCCTTTGGTAATAATCATTTCCAGTTTCTATCAATTCAACAAAGCATAAGGATGTGCTCACATTGTCATATTCAATGAAAATACCAATAGATGAAATACTACACAACAGGTATGAAAACACAAGACTGAAGCAGCACGTGGCACATTGGTTGCGGTGGCATCAAATCAGTGCTGATTTTTTTTTTTAGATGTTAAACATATTACCTGTAGTTGACAGTGTTGACTACATTACATTGAGCTGTCACAGTAATCGTTTCATGCCCTGAACTCTGAGACAAAAGCTCTCTCCAGAGACAAAAGCCTCTCACACACCCATTAAAATGTTCTCATCCACTTTCACAGGGCTAACATCAATTGTACACAGAGGCATTTCTGACACCTCACCATGCATTTTTAGGTAATGATGAACTTCAAAAGGCCCATGTATCTGTCAACTCCACTGTGCGATTGTTCAAACTTCTGGTATAGTAAATAAATAATCCCAGCACAGGAGTCCGGCAGCTCCAGGAAAAATCCCAGTAGTTTCACAGCAGCTATCATGTGCCCAAGCCTCTGGGATCTGTTAAGATATGTCATATGTTAGAGAGAACCTATTCACAGTTGTGTTAGACCCTGGCTCCACACACAACGCTACACCTTCACTCACAGAAGTGGGGGATATGTCACATAGCTCCTACTATTAAGGGCAGAGGATGAGCCAAATTACAAGATGATTTATGGAGCCTCCATAAGACACAGGGCAGAAAACCAAGTGGGGAAAAGCGCAGGCTATACTATCCCGCTGTGAGGACTATTTTGAGATGTACCTCAATTTCCCAGAGTTCCTGGAAAAGAATAGAGCTATCAGAACTGTGCATGCCTTTGGTAAATCCAGTTATAAACTACTGAGGTCAGTGAAATTAGGAAGTCCTTGACATGAATCTGTTATACAGTGATTTTAAAAATGAAGTTTAAACTTGCACCTGTGTCTTCAATTTTAAGGAAGGATTATTGACAAAAGTACTGGATGTTCGATAGTCTTTCTTGATCAGTATAGGGTTAATTTACTGGACACAGCAGGAATCAGTTTGAACAATACAAGAACAATTGTTTATCATGTTTTCTGCGTGAGTCATCTGATCAGTTTTGTGTGGAACATCCAGCTTTAGTTTCAGTCTTTTAGCAATGCATCGTGCATGTAGCCATCAAGTACATATTTAAGATTTCTTTATAAATTCTTGTTTTGAAAGGGTCAGCTGGAAACATTAAAAAGTCAGAAGGAGACAGAGCTTTGCACCAACACATAAAGCTAATGTTAGTGTAAATAGCTAGCAAGGTAAAGCTGATAAAATCTGCCCTTGTCAGCTGTCATTTCAGCAAAATTAGAATAGAAATATGAACCCTGCTTTTGTCTGCCTGTCAGAAATGATGGATTCACTGAAAAAAATTGAGTAGTAAATCTGCCATCAACGTGCACAAAGACAATCTTGAGAAGTGTAGCAACAATAAGGGGGTAGGGCATAACCGTCAACTGTCCAATGAAAATGCCCCTAGCAGAGCTCTACAGTTAATATAATACAGTGCTAATATTGTGTTTAAAGTCATTTAACTGTAATTTGTTGTTTCTTTAGATAAGAATTTGATCTCAGTGTCACATTTACAGATTATGGTGAACATATAACTCATGGCCTGACTGGAGATTTCTCTGACCTTAAATGACTCAAAATGATTGAGGACAAGAAAGTTCATAAAACTGACAATTGAGAAAAAAATTATTACACTATCTGAAGTCTCTCCTTCAAATCTGACTAGGCCGTGTCTGTACCCATCCACAAATGGCCAATTTCACCCCCCCCCCCAAACATAACTCAAAACATCCGCAGAAACAAAGCCGCCATCAGAAAGTGAGTATGAATTGCTTTTGCAATACCATACTTACCAGAGGTTTTTCAAGGTGACCAAGGTAAATACTTTGAATGTGTCATGTACACAGCCTAAAAAAATACACATAAAACACTTCCTTCACAAAGCCATTCAATTTTGCCAAATCAGCATCATTCACAGTAATCACATTGTAATTCTCATTCAGCCACATGATGTTTCTCACAGCAGCCTTTCACACCACAGGTAGCAAAACTGTATCTATGACTCAAATCACAAAGCAATCAACTAATTGTCGCTTCTCACTCACACGCTACTCGCAGCTCATACTTGGCCTTTAACAGGATTCAGGGTATAATATTCAAGCTATTTGATGTACTTTATAACATCTACTTATAAAAAAAATGATATTGTTGTTGTACACACACACACTGTGAGTGAAACAGAAATGCCTTTTTTTTTTTTTTTAGCCTAAAAATGTTTTTACACATTTCTGGGCAAAGGAGAGGTGCATTAGATGGTCTACCAAAAAAGATATAACCTTTTAAAGTGGTTACCACAGCTACCACAGTTTATTCAAAACAACAGTTATTATTGCTGCTGTCTTCAACCCACGAAGTGCAGGTTACAATGAAGGTAGCCTCCTTACACCATTACCTAAAAACACAAATCTGTTCTTCACCACCATTTGAAAAGATTGACAATTTCACTGTCTAATATGCAAGCAAAGACTGATCCAATGAGCTGACAGGAAATGGATCAGATTATTCAAGTTGGCTTTAAAGACCAGACAGATCAGGTTAAAAACGAGCACTCAAATGTTCAGTCTCCGTTCTGCTAAAACTTTACCAGTATATGTTTATTTGCACAGTTTCATGTACTAAATGTTTAAACCTGCATTCATAGCTTTTTTTTTTTTGGCCACTTGAGGGTAGCAGATACAAGCTGTGAGCACAACACTGACATATTATCACCTTGTACGATAATATGCCTAACTTGTTAGCAAACAGTTGAGCAGCTACACATCCAGCAGGCAGGGAGCAACATTATCATTCATTTGGAAACGTGTGTCAGGTAACTTGACAAACGCAGGTCCAATATCCACTCTCTTTTTAGCAATTATCTGGCTGCTACATGCTCCACTATGTTCACGAGCTAGTTGCTAACTTTGTCAGTCTACTGTCTGGTGGTGAGTAGGTAGCACTGAGAGTGTTTTTTTTATACTTTTCTCACTGAAAACTGCTGCCTGCTGAGCCAAAAGACACAGAAACTCTCCATGGAGCTAAGAGGAGCTACAGAGTCAGGTGATAATTCTCTGTGGGTTTGTTGCTACAATCAGCACTAGCATGCATTTGATCCATTTGTAATATACAAAGCCTGAGGGAACTGAGCACTGCCCCTTCCGCGGCCCGTGAAACCATCTACCTGTAGATCCAGGGGCTGGAGTCACCTTTTGGAGCACCCAGCCAGGACCACATGCCCCATTATTCCTCTCACCGCTGCAGATAGAAGCATTGGGGAAATATCCAGAGGATCATGGGAGGTTCTTCATGCTACTTAAGAATTTTTTTTAAACGAAATGTTAATCACTCCACCCTCATGGAGAGTAACTCCCTTGCCCCCTTTTTTCTGTATCTATATTCACACCATATATAGATTTGCCCTCTCGTCTGAACTGATTTGTATGTAAACTTAATTGTCTCACAAAGGGGGTAGAATGGCAGAGAGGAACCTGAATCTCATCACCCCTGCAGGTCATATTTTTCAAGAGCAGGGACAGAGACAGCCCAAATTAATTCACTGTGGAAACTGATGATGCCGCTGCCATTATCACGCCCCAAAAAGATGAGAAGGGAAACAATGTTTCTTGTTGACCTGCAACATGCCCACTGCAGCAACACACAACTTCATCCCTCCTTCTTAAAAGCATAGCAGGACTCACAGAGAAGAAAATCAGTCCCTAACAACCTAAAAAGTATAAACTTATTTCTGTTCCATATTAGTGGTGCACTTGTAAGCTCTTTCTCTGCATTAAATTGTCTTGTGAGGATGTGTGCACTGTCAGCTATTTTTAGAAAGAAGTACTGTTTTAGAATGGTCCTTAATAAACCTGTGAGCTCCTGCTAAACGTGTTAACTAGAGCTTGTTTTAGTTTTTTTTGCTTGTTTTTTTAATTTTTTTATCTTAGTTGTGATATGCCAGGGTCCATAAATCCCATGTGTATTACGAGGAAGGCTGCTGCTATTTAGCCATTTACAAACTTACTGCTATGTTTCTGTATGAAACCTAGCAACATGCCACAGTGGTTGGAGGGGGATATTTTTAGCCAACCCTGCTGTTATTCTAATTGTAGGAGTTCTTGTTTGAATCTTACCCATCCCCTTTAATTACACTGCTGTTTCTTTGTTACCACAAATTAAACTAGCGTGGGTATGTTGCACAAATTAATCAAGAACCTTCCAAGTGCATAGAAAATCCTGGCCAGTTTTTTTTAAACTCTCAAACCAGAATGATTTTGGAAAAAGCTGAATTTTGAGATATATATCGCTCTTGCTCTCAGGTAAGAACTGCATAGTGAAAAGACACCAGAAGCAGAATCTGGTTATTAAAACAGCAAGTGTAATTTCAGATGACACTGTGGAAGTCTCTACACAGTGCACAATAAAGAGAATATTAACACTGACAGATTGATAAATGACAATAAACAGCATTTTAGACACATCTTATCATTCAATATGCTTACAGGAAGGCAGTTATTGGTTCTTTATAAGGTATTAAGAGCCTAGTCATGCACAGTTTAGAGCCATACACCCATAGACCATGTAATCATACGTTACATGTCCAAACAAGCACTTTTTGTTTCCCTACATCTCTACTAATTCACTATTTCTGTGATTTTAGAAAATGGGAGACACAAATGTACTTTTATTAGTTTCTTTCTAATGGTGTATGTAACCCAAATCAAAACATTTTAATTTTCTGAGTTTTCAGCATCAGTACAAGGTTATAGTTTTCCAATACATAGTTGGCCATGCCAGAGACAACTTTGTAGGTGTTAAGTCAGGCTAGGGCTTAGGGTTAAAGCTCCAGCGTACCCACGGACCAAGGACGAGCGATAACATTACAGAGCTGAAGCTTCAGTTCGGACTCCTGGTTCTGTCACACACCATAAAGTAAGATACACTATGAACCATCATCACGTGGATGCCTGGGTTTTCTGTGACCTGTACTGTCACTTTGCTGTCAATGAACCACTGCCGCGCCTCTCTGAGGAGGACCGACTGACTGGTTTCACACATCCACTGCAATTCTGTCAGCAACCTGGCTGTTTGTGAGGCTTTACAAAAAAAATACAAAGCCAAAGATATGTCTGTGGGTGCCAATCGCATGTGTGTCTTTGTAACAAATGGCAGATAATGACAACTTTCTCCTCCAACACTTAACCACCAAATGCCCTCATTAAACCACTGTCATTCATTGTAGCTGTATGCACAATTCAATGACATTCTCAAAGTTTTACAGTGACAGCTATGCGGTCATTTCACAATCCTCGCTGCTACGCAGGCTGCAGGGTGAAACTTACTGTATCTCCATCCATTCCACTCAGCTAGTTCATTACCTAATTGACTTAATGAAGTACAGTCACTCAAAGACATGTACCCATGCTGGCACACAAGAGTGAACATTAAGGGTAGGTCAGCAATGCCTGTTGTGCTGGACCACCAACCCTAAGGACAAGCTACTACAGATGAAACAACTTGCTGGAAAACAGTGATGCAGCTGGAAGAATATTAACAAGTCAGTGACTATAAAGGCTTAGCATGAGTTCATCTGGAGGCAATTTTGCAAAAGGGCTTAAAGGGGACATGTAGTCTTTATATGATGACAAACTGCCATGTGTCCACCAAGAAAGTAAGTCATTTTGGCTTTTGCTTCATCTTTGACCCAACATTTCACCTGCATCAGAATGCAGCACCCCTTAGTGGTTTATCTTATCCTCACCCTCATGAAGCAAAGTGACGGCTTCTAGAGTGAGTCCAAAGAGAGGAGATGTTTTAATCCATCTATATCAGCACCATAAGTTAACAAAAAAAAAACATTCCATCCACGGCATCTGGCTAACACATAAAACCCATGCGGTCTATTTCAAGAAACACTCCATATGTATCTACCATCTTTGCGCTCCCCTCTTTCTGACTGAGTGGCAATGTAAGGACAATTCAAAAGGATGCAGGGAGATCTTAAAGATATAAAGAGCAAGAAAGGAGAACAGGCAAACAACCCAACACAGAAATGCCACGAGGTGAAAAATGCTATACTTCAATGGTTTATCTACCATGACACTGAGAATCCACTGGCTCACAAACATGTAGGCTACACATAATCTTAGGGAAGTATAGACAAACTCTGAGCTCACATATAACATCATAATGTCACAGATACATAGATAGAAAATACCAAAAGGTCTTGCCCCTACTTTGTCCCTAATGGGCAAATATTAACCCACACTTGTCTAAAAGGAAGTGCCATCTGCTGGAGGAGACGGCATTTTAAAATATCAACACTTTACCTCTTCAGATGCACTGGTGATGTACAGCGAGTAAGTCTTTGAGTGTGCAAAGAGACACAGATAACAATCATTGGATTATAAGGCGGATGTTTATATGTTGACAAAGGCTGACAGTCTTATTGATACAGCCTGGTTGGCTTAGTCTCTCTGTGTTCTCACAGTTATGTTGTGTTGCTAAAAATACAGCCAAAGAGCTGGAGCACTATATCTAGGCCTTTGCAGCTCAAGCCTAGCGAGCACTATACTGGAAACACCTGCCTCTGCTGACAGAGAGGCCACACAGAGGATTCTCCGTCCTACTACAACAAAGGTGCTAGAAAATCCTCTGAGGTTGTTTAAGGCACCTCTGTAGCCGAAACAAATCTGTTGTGTGATTTGTTTGACAGTGTGGGTTCAAAAAGTTAGCCGTTTTTAGTCGGAAGAAACAGCACAGCACCCCACTGACACAGTCTGTATCTTGGCCTACTTCATTTCCCAGTAAACTATGGCTCTATCTGCTGCTTCAGCACTAACCCTGACGATTTTGCCCACACCATATGTTTGCGATCATTCAAAAATGAGCCTCCACTAGGTAAACTGTGGGCTGCTGTGATCCCTGAAAGGGCACATGGCTTCAATTTTCCGACGCCTGACAGGGAGCCTCGGTTTTGATCGACTGGCTGCATGATGTGTAGAGCATGAATTAGGGAAGTTAGTGTCTCACTGCGTCTTTTCCACTGAGCAGCTATCAATCAGTTATCACCCCTGTTCCTAATGTGGCTTAGCCCCGGACCGTGCCTTTCATGTAATCAGCATTTTAACATGCGAAAATTTTGCACTGATAAATTCACGTTGCCACGCCGTTCATTTTTTTTTTTGTCTTTGGGAGGATGAATACAAGGCAAACTTTGACGAAACTCACAGGCCGTGTGGCAACACTTACCACTGGTTTGCGGATACTTCCAGATACTTTAGGGTCCTTTAAACAGCTGGGACAAAACAATACTCCGGTCACTACACGGCAACTCTCTCTGAGTGAAGAAGTTGCACCTGTAAGCTATCAAAGATGGCGCTCGGAGGTGACGTATCTCTCCTTCCCTACGAAAAATATGCGTGACAGCAATTTATATGAAATTATTCAATTAATATTAACTTATAAATATTGTACACATTGTTTATAAATATGGGTTAATCTTGTCATATTTTTTTCTTTTCTTTTTTTGCGAGTAAGTAGATAACCATGTTTGTTTGCTGAGGGTTAACGTAACAGTTTTATAGTCTTTATTGCAGCCTACAGCCTTCCTAGCATATTGGTTTCGTCCCTGATGTTTAAATTAGTCTTGGAAGAGTCTAGAAGAAGTTTGTCTTTGAGTTCATCCATGCAAAAGTCTTAATTGGGGAGAAAAAATGACGGCTTGTCACGTGAAAGGCACAAAGTGTCTTAACTATGCTTTAACTGTCATCTAAAGTGTGGGCCAACACCTACCCAGATCAACTAGGAGCCACGGTATAAAATAAACTGTGTTTTTTGATGATAGTAGACTGTTTTTGTCGCTGCTTCTGCGGTATCAGCATGGAAAACAGTCCCGCTACAGTATGATGATGATCTACTATGCTGCAGTTGCTGTGTCGAGGAACTGTACTGCTGCTGAGCACATCATCCTCAAACCCACAACCCTGAGGTAACAAGTAGCCCGCTCTACATGCTGTCCACCTGGGGCTTTTCTGTCATACCTACAACAGCCTGTTGAAATAAACATTCACTGCCCACTGAAGCTCTACCGTGTTGCATTTAAATGGCTCCAAAATCCAACTAATAATTGTTGGCGTGACACCGAAGGAAGGGCTTATGGCTTTTTCCACACACACACACACACACACAAAAAGTCCAGATTCTGAATTGAAAAGATGTCGACTGCTCAAGCGCAGGATTTGCATTAGTGCAGTGGAGCCCGGTTCCTTTCTACACGTCCTATTCGCACCTCAGCTGCCCTGGCTTCTCCCAACACAAAATCTCATCTCAAGCGCTCGTATAAAATTTTCCCCCATAGGCCCTCATGATGAATATTGGCCTGCTATACAGCCGAGAGGTGGACATGAAAGAATAATCTGTCTGCTCCGGCTGGCTTTCTCAAAACATAGCGAGAAGCCCGTTTAATCGAGAAGTGGTGTTGCGGGAGAGGGGGGGTGGGAGGGGGGGGGGGTTGTTTGGGGGGGTTGGGGGGTGCTGCTGCGGTAAACCCGAGGATGGAATAATCTGGTTAGGGGGTGGGGAGGGGGGATCACGTTGGACGGAATAGCCGTGCGTGGATTTGATCCACTGAAATAACGTCTAATGTCTCTCTCTCTCTCTCTCTCTCTCTCTCTCTCTCTGTGTGTGTGAGCGCTATTTAAAAAGTTAGGAGATCATGGTGCCGTGGTGATGCAGGAGAGGGGGGGGGGGTGGTGGGGTGGGGGGTGCTTATTGTGTGTCTGTGCGCTGCGCGTCCCCAAACCTGGGGCTCGCCGATAGTAGCTGCACAGAATAAGTTGTCCCCCCCCCCCCCTCCCAGCGCCTCTGCATGATCCACTCGCTGCATAAATATGATTGCAGATCTATCACCATTACAACAAACAAAACGAATAACGCAGATCCACACACTGTCACACACGCTGTCTCACACACACACTCTTTCTCTCTCTCTCTCTCTCTCTCTCTCTCTCACACACACACACACACACACACGCACACGCACAACGCCGGTTCACAGCGAAACGGAGGAGTATAGGCATAATGATGATGAGCTTACCACTTGGATTCTTGTTTTTCTTAAGACTCTTGCCACAAAGACACTGCAGCATATGCGTTCCTTTGCTGAAAATGTTCCAAAGAAACCACATTGATTTGGGCGAAGAGCAATCCAGTGGCTTAAACACCCAGATATAGATGAGATCCTTGCGGTTGCATAATAACACAATTGGATCAGTTCTCCAGGACAAGGCTACCAATTGTATCATAGAAAAATAGGTATATCCAAGTCCTATGCGTTTTCATTCACGTGGCAAAATATTCAGTATCTGTCAGACTTCGTAACAATGGTGTGTTTTCTTCTTCTGGCGTATAAAGAATGCCTCCTCAACTAGTCGATAATAGAAAATATACTCTATAAATTGCATGTGTCGCACCGGGAGGAGACGGGCCGCCAGTAAACAAACACAACTAACGTGAAAACAGTAAAACACGGTGGATTTCCGAGGAGAAAATCATTGCCTATTAGTTCATCACTCTGAGGAGAGGAGGGTGGATCTGCACAGCATCAAAAGCCAAGGGAGGATGCATCCTATGCACAGACTGCTGCAATGATAGCCCCAACAAAACACCACATTGCCGGATCAAGTCCAATTCGTTTCTCCTGTAAACCAGCTTGTTTGGCGAGGTCAGATGACACCAACCTCAGTTTCTCATCTCTTATAGTCCCACACCGCAACGCTTCTGTTAAAAAGCCAGGCTTGGGTTCTTGGTGTGTGTGCGTGCGTGTGTGTTGCTCCGTAATTCCTGGAGTGTGCGTTTCTTCCCTTTGTGGGGTATTTTCCTTCAAGGCGTTTCAGCACCACGCCGCTGGCATCTCCAAAAGTACGGTGCGCCCGTATAAAAACATTTGCATGAATTTCCTTTCAGCGTCGGACCTCTGTTAGAAATAGACCGGGAGGAGGGGTTAAATTGAAAGATTGGCTTTCCATTACGTAAACACGTGGTTTCTGCGCCGTCATATCAGTGATGCTCTCGGAAATTTTTATGATCCGGCCGAGACTATTGTCCCGAGCCGCTTCGGCTTGAATTCTTGGAAATTGACAGCGTCTTCGTGTGTGTGTGTGTGTGTGTGTGTGTGTGTGTGTGTGTGCACCACATGTTAAAGAGTCCCCATTTTAACGTCAGTCATCTTTACAGCATCTAATCTCGGTGCGCCGTTTCTTCACCCCCAGTTCTTGAAGTTGTTGCAGCCCCTGTGCATCCAGGTGAGCGTCGATCCAGAAATTGTGCACAAAAGCCGTAAAGTCACACAGGTGTTACGACTCACCTGCAGTGGGGTCGGTGGGAATGCTTGAGTGTGTCAAGCCTTGCTGAAAGCAGGGCTGCAGCGTACAGAGAAGCCATCAGGGCATTGCAACAAATCACTAATACTTCAACAAGCTGAATGAACTGAATTCAACATCAGCTGCAGAACAAATCTATCTATCTCTCTATATATATATATATATATATATGTATATATAGAGAGATATATAATGAAAGTTAATTCAGAGGAGAACTGCAACACAAAACATCCCACAAAACTTTTTTCTCCACTGCTAAATATGTAATAATGACTGTATCATTCCATTCAGTGAACATTCAGATGTGTGTTTATGTTTCCTCGCTCTGTTTTGTCCCTTTATCCCTGGGGGGGGGGGGGGGGGGGCAGTTAGTGTTGCTCATGACAACTGTTTCCAGTGTATGACCACTTTTCTCCAAGGATTAAAAGATTTTCCATCACAAAGTAAGGGAGAAGAAGATATTGTTTTCCCCTGATTATGCTCGCCCTCACTAGACAAGGGGTTAAGGAAAGGAAGGGAAAAAAGAAGAAGCGTGTGCCTGTATCAATAAACAAAGTTCAGTTTTTCCCACAAAAGACGTTTTAAATTTGCGTCTGGCGCCGATGTGTGTTTTTGCTGTTTGATGTTTCTCTGCTGAATGTGTTTTCCATACTCCAGATCAAGGATTTAATCACTCTTAGATCTGTCAGCGTGACTCCCTCCCAGCACAAATGGCAGAAGTCAGTCTGTCTGCCAGTATTTGGAAGTGGACCCAGTAGTTGCCCAGTATAGTGTTGACCCCCACTCACAGGTGCTAGATACTGTTTGCCAGTAAGCCATCTTCATTAAACTGTAATACAAGGAAATACGAATGACCGACATTATGGCCCCAGCAAGAACAAATGACCTACTTACAAACTGTAGTGTTTTCCTCCATTCCTGTAATTTTGTATTCATTAGTCAGGGATGAGTATTGAATTCTTGCTTAAGTGGTGATTTGCTGTAAATATGAGTTTAAGGAAAAAGCTTGATTCAAATTTATAAGGAAATTGTGTTGAATTAGATCACTGCATTGATCCTTTATTTTCCAAATAGCTTCCAAAACTAGCATGTATGTAACATGTATCACTTTGACATGTAATATTTTTCCATAATCATCTCCTTTTATGGACAGTTAATGGCGAGTTGCAGCTGAAGTCTGCATGGAAGAGTTATTAAAAAGCTCTTTTATCGGATGTAACTTTGTGCGAGCAGAACAGAGAAATAGCTGAGTTTGTGTAAATAATATTAACCACAGCGGAGGAAGTTTGATGAGAGACTGGAGGAGTTCATTAGTGGGGTTGTGTTGTGTGTTCATCTCTGAACTACAGCATTAATCCACTTTAACGACCTAGTTTTGTGGCGCCCAGGTCTTGTCAGTTGTCTGTGATAACTGGTTCCTCGGGGATGTGGGCCACTTTGAAACAAAATGTTTCCTGATTGACTTTCTTTACATGGCATTATAATTTTGCTGTGTCACTCTTTAAAGGCTAACTGTGAGGAATTTCTTATTGATCTTATGAGACAGAGCCATCAAATATTCAAATACTGATAAGAGTTTGAACACGCTGTGTACCTGTTAACACATTTACCGTACATACACATTCATTAGGTGCACACACATAAAGCCACAGAAGAAACCCCACACACACATATATCCAGCACAACATCGCAGATAAAGGATGAATGCAGTTATTTAAGCAATTTACACATGTGGGAGTCAAATGGACTCATTGTGGAATCAGCACAAGTCAGAGCAGTGCATTGCAGGCTCTACAGTTTTCTCCCTCTGCAGAGGCCTCTCATGTCATCCTCCCTATCGATCCGTCTACTGTAATGTAAAGTATCATCGCACCCTGGAGGATATCGTCTGACAATTTTGTCAGGGATCATTAGAATACTTCTTTTTGATTGCCCAGGCTTCGGCCGGCAGGAAGTGGCTCCCTTGTGAGTTTTTAACAGCCTGTTTTCTCCTGATGGGGAAAAATAACTTGATTTAAGATGCACAGAGATAAATGGACTGGCTCCAGTTTTACTCACGGTCTCTGTGGTTTTACTGTATACATTTAAAACAGCTCACACATGGGGGAGTGTGAGGATTGCATGGATGAGTGTTATCATCTGGAGGTTGGTATATATGATGATAACACAGGCTACTTTGACCATTTTTGAACTTGGAACTGATCCTTTAAATTAGTGACCGCAATCTAAAATGAATGAGGCAATGTGTGCTATCTTTAGGATTAGACTGAAGATATTAAAATCGAGTAGTAAACATGATAAACATTGTTCATGCGTTCTTCATAATTTGAGTATTTTATCATTATAACTGCTAGACACACATCAACAGCCAGTACCATACCCTCTTGAAAGGAGTGAAGTCAGTTTGCCTTTTATTTTTTGGGGTGTGTTCCCTCCAAATTAAATTAATGATTAAAGGTGGAATAAAAGAAAAGCACTGCAGTTTCCACCATAAGCCTATTTTTGTCATGTAAGCCATGATAATGATGAATACACAGTGATTTTATTAATCACTGGGTGCAAGTTCTAGAGATTGATTACATACTGTAACAGTACTGCGACAGTACTGAGGATTACTACAACTATGAAGCTGTTTCTGGGAGTATGATAATCTATGCATTTGCATCAAATCAGGCAGTGTTCTGCTGTGTAAATAATGTAATATAATGAAACATTTTCAACATTTTATTCTGTTCAAAGTGGCACCATTCTGTCATTCATGTAAAAACAAATTAAGTGTCATAATTAGCCCGTTGAAGTTTAATTTAGAAACTTGCGCTTTTGCCCAAGTCAGGGCCAATGCTTTCAGGGAATGCTACACTGGGACCACATGTATGTCCATGTTCAGTATCAGTGTTAAAACCATCCGCTCCCCCCCCTCACCCAGCATGCCCTCAGCCAAGATGTCTACCAATCAGAGAAGGAGAGTGAGCTGTGTCTGGCACCGCTTAGAGCAAGTGTTCGCTAGAAAATGAACAGCTGCTGTGAACCAAGTCATGGCTGAAGACTTTGCTCAAACACACATACACCCACATACGCACACACATACACACACACGCACTTTCCCATAATACATAAACACAAGCTCAGCATGTAAACAAATTGCAAATAACTTCTGCTCATTCTGATGTCAGGGGACAAAGTTGAAGAGCCAGAACTACTTTGTGTGCATCACTTGGCACAAACTATTAGACCCTACCGCTAAAACCATCAGACAACTCCTTGGATTAGACTGACACAGTTGTTAGTTTTGTCAGAGTGGGCAGATATACTTCATATGCACATGGCATATGAAATAAAAGAAACTATGGGCATGATTTACTGTCAATCCCTGCTCACTGGTACTTGGCTAAAATGCAACACCATATGTGATGTTTAGACATCAACTCTAAAACCTCTCCAGTGCACCCACATTGTGACTAATAGGGCAAAGACCAATAGAGCAAATTGAGGAATCCCACACACATAATAACCAACTCCTCTTTAAAATCCATTGTGACCAACAATATTCATTATTGCAGAGAGATAAGGTCGATGACACTGGCCTAGCGTAAATTTAGACACCTTCCACTGTATAAGCAAGCCAGCCCACATTCAGAGAGTATAGAGTGCAAGCAATACAGTCTAATTCTGTCCACCAGGATATACAGGGCATTATCATGGCTGTATAATGATGGTATAATGATAGCCTGTGTCTTTATTATATCCCCTTTTTATCCACGTACAAATGTAACTTTCATGGTATATAGGTTGACAAAGTATAAAAATGGTGCAAAAAGAAAGTCTTTTAAAATAAATATTATAAAGAACTTACCCGCTTAGCATTTAATGCCATTATATAGAACTGAGCCTGACAAAAACTTGCTTCTGTACTCAGAGTAATGAACTGGTTTTCAATTAGGTGGTGTCCTGTCATTGTTAACAGACAGATTTCCCACCATGAGCCCTCTGTTTGCTCCCTGAAACCTTTGCTCCCACCAAACCTCAGGATCCATTTCATAGAAGTTCAATAAACCCTGTCGAGCTTCGGAAATATAGGGAGCAGTTGGAGATGTAGTCAACTTTGCATTGATTTCAAGTGTTTAATGAATCTAATGATGTTCGTTTCAACATGGGGGACTGGCATTCTCTGCTCCTCTAGCAAGTGATTTTTTTCTTTCTATTAAAAACCAAAAAAAAAAAAGCTATAAGATCCTCTGTGGTTTCAATTCAGTCTTACAGTATTGTCTATATTTGGAGACATCTGTCACAAAGGCATGTGGTTGAAATATAGATGAAGATAGATGTTCTCAGTTTTGCTTTGGGGCGAGGCAAGAAGTGCCTTCACTGAGTAGTCACTCAAAGCATGAGGAGGAGCCCACGGTCAACTGGAGCAGTGAACAAGTGAGCTGATACAAGTAAGAAATGCTACAGTGGTCACTCTCATGCCGAGCATCGTTCAGTGCTGGCGCTGCCGTTTCTCTGGCCTTTCTCCTCACGCCCTCATCTAAACTCTACCCAGAAGCGATACGTACACACACACTCATGTCTTAATGATGCACGAGGCCTAAAATAAAGCCCACTCTCAAGTCACATCCTTTTATAATCATCACTCACTAAGTTTTCTGTCCAATGAGAATTGTCATAATCGACATATTTGTTTCCACTTTTAGCCTCTCTGAGCTCTTTTCTACTGCTTTACAGTTTGGCTTGATCCTGTGGTGATTTTAACAGTTTTATTTCTGAAGTCACTTCCTGTGTCCTCATTTTAAAGTGCTACTTACAGTGAGATGCATTGCTCTACTCCATATGGTTGTAACAATGCAGTTACATAGTCATGCTCATGAAGGCAGAGTCTACCCGAACATAGAGCCATGTGCGGTCATGCGATTGATTGGTTCCTGCTGTGCCAACAAGATAATCAATATTTCAGCTTTTTCACCCCCTCTTTAGCCACTGATCTGTCATGTGGTGAACTGGTCTGTTCTGCTCTATATGCTATCTTTATCCTGCTCCTACTGTACAGATTGTAGAAGTCACTGTAACAGCAAGGATAAAAGATTATCTTGCACTACTTGTACAAGAACAAATTGCAACAAGTAGGTGGACAATAAATGTGATACCATCAGGTTATTTTTAGAGCTAAGCATGAGGTGGATGTCCTCATGCTGTCCTCATTTGACATAATATATATTCACAGATTCTTCAGTACACATGTGACTAAGCAGGCATTTTTAATCTTATTATGTTAAAATAAATACATAGATTAATAATGATGGTCTTTTTAAAAAAAAAAAGTGTATCTCTTAAATGTATTTTGTTATACTACAGAGTTTGTGGTCTGAAGACAGAAGCCATGGCCTCACAATTCCTTTATAACACATAATGTCTATTCATCTTAAGAAAAAAGTTATTTATTGGTTAGTTATGTATTGTGGACCAGTTGAATTCACATTAACCTCTCCATGCCAGCCTACAGTAGTTCTTGAGCAGCACTGTTAGCAGCCAGCTGTCTTAGCTCAGATTTCAGAGCTTTTCATGAGCACCTGAATGCAACACACATGAGCGTAGATTTTTCAGTTCGGTCCACACTGCATTAACATACACAACAAGAAAAGGTTTCAAGTCTCTTAGTTTTCATACTAGAGTTAAAACACACTGAACAAGAACTTTAACAGAGGTTTAATTATATACATGTATATAAACCTCAGTTACTTACATAATTGTATGTTAGGAAAAATGAGGGCAAGTTGATGAGAACTGAAAGAACATTTAATTTGTAGAGTGAAAACAGACCATGGACAATGCATACATACAGCTCCAACCGGTGTCTGATATTCCTCTCTGTTTGACTGGGTCAAGCATATGACTTCAGGAGAGTGTATATTACCACCAGACTGAACAAAAAAACTTTAAGATTTTAAGATTAAGACTGAGACAGAGACGTGTTAAAATCGATGACGATTACAATGGCAAATACATAGTAACTGAGAGGAAGGATATAAGGAAGAGGGACCATGCCAGAAACCAAGAAGCTGAGATGTTGAGAAATGGTGAAGTTGCCAAGGGAAACAGGAGAACATTTATAGTTGTGAACAAAACTAAGGTTACATTTAAGAGGACAAATCTGAGCATAAATCTGCGTTTGTGGTAGCTTGCTGCAGTCGATTAGTCCTGCATGTTACTGTACTTGGCCTCACTCGGGCTAATTTGTTATCCTCATAACTCATTCCACTGTTATGTAACAGCACTGTGGGTCTTTTTTAACTTGTAAAGACTGCATCTTCCATTATTTATACCCTTTCATAGCACAGATCTATCTGGGATATAGGCCTGCATGGGTTTGAGTATTAAAATGGGACAAACTTCCTGCATTCAGGAGGAAGTGCAGCATGTATGCGCCAAACTGTCATCAAAAGAGCCACTTTTAGAGGGATAAAGCCTATTTCCGAGTCAAAGCATCCATTCCTCTGTAGCTCAGCAGCATTAATGGAGCAACATGGCTGAGAGAATAGTGCCTTAGAGTCGTTACCTATTCTACCATCCATTAGCTGAAAATTGTGTTGGCTTTAAAACTACTGCTGTTATATCATGTGAGAAGAGTTTTCAGATTTTGTTAGAGTTAAGAGTTTGTCACCATTAACCAGGGAAACTATATGGGAATTAGTTTGGTTTTGGTTTTTGTATAAAGGGAAAAGTGAAGATTAGGGGGTAAACACAACTGGGGCTTATAACACTGCCACACAATACTCAAATATGAAATGCTGACAGTGTGTTTTCTGCATTTTCTGATAGGATCAAAGACTTTGTACAGCCTACTCTCTCTTACTAGATGGTGGTAGAACAGGGTCAATTCCAAAAGAAGTCAGTAGTGTGCCTAGAGATGTCTCTAATGTCTGTTTCTATTTTAAAAAAAGGTCAAGACAGTGTTTGCACTGCCTCATCAACACCAATCTGATAGATGATCACTGAGTGTGGAGAAGAGAATGTTTAAGGGTGGAGGAGACACCTTCTGTTGGCAAAAGCTTCCTGGTCCATCCACAATGCATGACCTGTGACCTTTTAACCCAACTCAATATATTTAAGCAAACTAACTGCATAGACATGCAGAGAAAATGAAGCTTTAATTGCTGAAAAGCCAACAAGACCTTAATAGCAAAACTCCTTGATTGCAGGTGACAGTTCAGTAATCCTAACAAGCAGACTGGGATGCAGCCACCCCTAAACAGGATCTCCTCATGGGACCTGTTACCATAGTCCCTTTCCATCACACAGGGAAAAAAAAAACTTCATCCTAACCTTGGGGAAATGCTCAGACCCCACCTGCTGATCTCACTGTGGTTCTGGCCACAGGCATAGACAAGAAAAATAACTCCTCGTATTTGTCTCAGTGGAAACAATGTTTCTGTTCAGAGGCCATAGTGCAATAAACAGTACTACATAACAGCTACATACTGTAACTGTACATGACATAATCAAATAGGAACGGTAATGGAGTTGGGAAAACCTACTCAGAGTTGAGTAGTAGACTTATAAAGTAGGTATCTTATAGAGTAAATTAGATAGAAATTGCCCCCGGTGTTTGTTATCATTCTCTTACTAGTATGAGAATAATAACAAGATGTGTTTGACCATATTTAAAACATTTTCACTCCTGCAATAGCAATAGTTTTTGTTTCTCATTCTTTCTCCACGATTGTTAAACAGTATATACATCCTGACTTTCAGATTAAAACCGGCTTCATCTGAAAAACATTACACACAAGTATACGGCTACACAAACACACACACACGGTTTCTATTATGTTGATGCAAGTATGAGGTTTAACTGTACTTCCCTGATCCCAAAGAGATCGTCACTTATTCCCACAGCAGTGCAATAAAAATCACCGGTGAGATTTTCCTGGAAGCGTTGGTAGCATCCCCAGCCGTTCTGAACAGGACATGAAAACAAGCATCATCTTAAATACATCATTATATCCCTTAATTAATGATGATACTTACATTATACTTACTCTCTTTTCTTAAAAAAAAAAAACACAAAAAAACTCTTGATCTCTGCAAAATTATCAAATGCATGAAAATTAAAAAAAGATAAATCACCACTGACAAAGCCAGTTGCTTTTAGGTGTGGCATTGTAAATTGAATGGAGATCATCTGTGAGCATTCATGGTGTGACACAATGATTTTTGGTTAAATAACTACACAGGTAAATACTACTGTATATATAAAGGAACACTGCATTCAAACCCACACCAAGATTACTGAAAACTACAGATCAGAGAAAAAATACAAGAACATTTCTGAAGCACTGAATATCCCTCATGCAAGGTCAATCATGAGAATGAAAAGAATTTGGCAGAGCTGAAAATGGGCCCATAGCACACCTCTTAAAAAAGGTTTTTGTGAAAGAAAGCCACGAGATCATCAGAGGATTGCGAGTACTTTTATGGTGGTGTTTTCTGTGTGGCATTTGTATGTTCTCTCTCTTCTTTCCTGCAGGTTTCCAGTTTCTTTCTACAGACCTAAGGCATACTGGTTAGGTGAACTACAGACTAGGTTGCCTGGGCTGG
>BRZM01000676.1:0-15053 GCA_033238685.1 Lates japonicus | reverse complement strand
ACTCCTTATACAACAAAGTAACAAACTGAACTGAAAATGTTTTATTGGCTATAATTCATTCATGAGGGCTGAGACGTGACTGCACTGGGGGGGAACAATTAATTGGCTTCTGACGAGATCTGCGAAGAAATGTCAGACATGAAGAATCGTCCTCTGCCATGCGCCCTCAACGACTCCTACAGTCTTACACAACTGTATTATTATGTAATATACTCATAAAAGCCATACATGGGGAATTGTCTGTTTGTATATTTTCATATTTACAGTTGGTTACACAGGTTGAGGTAGAGAATATTAATGCTGAGTTTATGTTTGTTGAGATTAAGTACACTAAATCTTGTTGCACTAAACAGCAAGTTCACAGTTTATCTCAGGGCATGACAAAAGGGTGATTTAATCGTCTATTACAGTTTGATCTGTTACAGTTTCATGAGTGATTTGGTTGTTCATTCTGGCGTGGGATTTGGATTATTAACAGTAGTGATCTCATTTGCACCAAAAACCGTCATATGCAGCTCCAGTCAGTAGGGGGGGGGTGTTGTAATGTAGAAGTTCATTCATGAAGTCACCTCAATGGGATTCATTCAACAATTCTATGACATTAACACTCCTTTGTGTTTTATAAACCAGATGATATACATGGTACTTAATTTATATACTTAAATAAAAAGTCAACATGGTACCACAGAATACTTTACAGTGCTTTGTGGTTTGTGTATTGAATTTACTTGAAAGTTTTAAATAAACCAGATTTTCTATGTTAAGCTTTTCCCTCATAATCAGGCATCAGCTTACAGTGTGGTTTCTTACAGCAGATTTTATGTGGGTGTCTTGTGTACAAACTGTTTGCACTAAGTGTGTTAGCTGAACTTGCTCTGATGTAAGTTTCCAAGTAACTGTTACCAAGGCTGTAATTGTCTGCGTGCAACACATAGGAAAACATAGTAACCTACTTTCCCTTGACCTCATTGTTTCATTACTGTCAGGTATTTGTGTTGTTTGTAGTGACTCTACATTTGATGTAATTATTTCACAGTCTGCCTGTTCAACAGATCAGCTGAACTTTCATATAATAGTGTCTTTTTTTTTGTGGATTTTCCTTCCAGGCCTGAATAACAGTTTAAAATAGCACAAACACATTTGAAAACTCAGTTTGTATTCCACTTCATTTTCAGCTTTTAACTGTGAGTAACGGTGTCTTCACAGAGCAGCTCATTTCACAGTCCCTCTCTCCACAGTCTCCTCACTAATTAGCCTATCTCTATGCCTGTGTGTGTTTCTCTTTGTGGAACTTGCTAAACAAGCACATCGTTTGAAACCGTTCATTCATCTCTGCGCTCTCCAGCTGCTGTCATGGCAACCATGTATGACTGGCAGAAAACAGACGGCTGCCTCTGAGCTCCAGTTAACCAGTACGGTTTTAGAGCATGAACACACTCCCGGGCAGATGAAGAGCTGGGATATCGAGACACCGGGGCAGCCACAGACTGTGAGGTGAGTCAAAGACGAGTGAGAGACATACGTGACATATGTGTTTCTTTCTTAGTGGGGCTCAGGGGCTTGGAGTATTCTAATCCTGATTAATTTCCTTTCTTTACAGGACAACTATGCAGCATCTGGCATATCAACCCCTGCTTCCCGCTGGAAACAAGTATCTTCAGCAGAAATGGGACAAGGCTTCATATGATTTACACAGGAGGAAGGTTGGGAGCAACATGTATTTGAGTTTTAACTTATCATCCTCATTTGTCCCTGTTAAAATGCCTTGACCTCCAGCTTTTAGTCTATCCAAATTAACCTTTTTCCCTAACCTGTTAATGTATGCTGAAATTGTATACTATACTATATATTACGACCATTCAGTGCCTCAGAAAAAGCTGTAATTGTTTTGTTTGTTATTGGTTTTTCTCCCAAGGTAAAGTCAGCTAAACCTACAATAAACATGACCCCACCAAAGACGTATGGTCACCTGGCTCTGAAGCTGAAGAAACAAAAGGTTGCCCTTTGTCTCTCAAGTTCTAAACTGGCAGCAGTTGTTTCAGTGCTGAAAACAGTAAAGCCTCAAACTAGAAAAGTAAAATGAGAAATGATTGCTAAATCACATTAGAAATTAGCACCACAGTAGATATACAATTGTTTAACCTCAGTTCAAAATAGAATTCACCTGAAGTGATAAAATGTGTCTTATTAAAACCCCCAGGTCTTTCCTCTGATGTAAATACATTGTTTCTCTTTTTAATAATATCGTGTCTTGTTAAGCTCGAAGAGGAGTGGACAATGAAAATTCAGAGGGAAAACAATATGCTTATGGAGAAAATATCGCACATCATGAGGACAACTGGAGAAGTTGACAACAGGAATGACTATGAGAGGAAAAGGTTAGTTAAGGTTTGGGCTTTGTATTCCCTGTGGTAGAACCATCGGTGTTGTGAAAAACACATATTTAAAGAAATAGGGTGGCACTATTAAAACTACAAATATCCTATCTTTACTCTATCTTTATTTTAGCCTTAGCAAGGAGAAGCGACAGCTGGAGTTGCTCCGTATTACCAAGGAGAATCAAATGATCCTGTTGCGCCTGAGCCAGTGCAGGCCTCACTATAATGTGAGGAGCTGGCATGAGGATTGGCTCAACACTCTTAAGGTGATGGACAGCATTGCACGTTACCCAAGAGGAAGATCAACACAGCAAAAGGTTATTTTCATTTACTGACCACAACCCATAAATTTACTACATATACTGTAACATCAGAGTTACAGTCACCTTCAAGACTGTATCATGATCTTCATTTTATGCCATAATAAATATTTCGTTTTATATGTCAAAAACAGGGACAAGAGAAACCCAGCAAACAGAGCAGTGGCTGTGATAAAGAACAACAGATAAGCACAGACGCAGCCACACACAGCCCTGCAAGCAGCGATACAAATGGCAAAGCAGAACCTGAGGAAAATGAAAAGAAGAAAGAAACCAGCAAGAAACGAGATACAGGAGCAGAGATACAGCTTGACACAGACACACACCCCATCCCTAGACCAGATGTACCTGAGAAATCCATCTCACCAGACACACCTGAATATTCTGGTTCGTCTGACACAGATCAATTACAACAGATAAACCCCCTCACTCTGTTGAACAGTCTGTCTCTCCTGATGGATCTGAAATGTCCAGCTTTCCTCACACACCTAAAACACACAAACAGGAAACCGCAAGCACAGAGGAGGGATAAAATGCCTTGTACAGTAAAGAGTCTCCACCATAAGCAATTTGGATAAAGATAATGTTAACTCCAGAACTGGACCCACATATTGTATGGTAATCATATGATTTTTAGTATTGGTTTAGTTTAAAATCTAACAGTAGTCATTTGTACAGGCTGTGGATGATGTAATATTAAAGTCCTTCTCCCTTACAATGTCTCTGGTGCTATTCACCAACAGAATGCCAAATAACCTCCTGTAATGTGTTGCCTTAGTAACAACAAATAAAAAAAAAAATCAATGAACTAAACAACGTATGTATTGATTTATTTTTTATATTCATGCATTTATCACACATCTAAACATGTACAGAAAGTGAAAAAGACCAGGTTTAATGTGGAACCTTTCATTCAGTATGAGTTTCCTTACGGCAAAATTTGGCAGAACACTGGTTGCAGAGAGAAGCCGCGGATTTGATTTTACGCAGCTAGCAAGCTAGCACGTATTACTGTTGAGTCCATAGTTTGATACACTGTTTTTTTTTCTCTAAGAATGACACATTTCTGATAATCGGAGGGTACGCTTTTAAAATAAAATCAAAATGAATCTCGACAGACTTCGAAAGCGAGTACGGCAGTACATTGACCAGGTAAGAATTATGATTTCTTTATGAGTTTCTGTGTTGCTAGCTAATGCTAGCTTGCGAGCAAACCTGGCGTCAATTGTAGCAAACCTTGATAGTTTTGCCTGCATGGCTATCTTAAAGCTATCACCGAGCCACCCACAACAAAAGCTGTCCGAGTGACTCTTACCCTGTCTTTGTTTTGTGTCTCTGCAGCAACAGTATCAAAGTGCTCTGTTTTGGGCCGACAAGATAGCATCCCTTTCCCATGGTGAGTGGCGCTAATGCTGATAGTGACTAGCCGATAGCTACTTGCCAACCTGTCATATAAAGTTAAAAAGCTAAAGTTAGGAGGACTCGTGTTTTACAGGGGGCGACATGTTTTGTTCCTGTTTTGTTTGTTGGTGTGACATACCACCGCGGCTGAAAAGAAACTTTTTACCAGTGATGATGGCAGATAACACAGTCGCTTGCTGCAATGTTGTGTAGCTTGTCAGTGATGACTCTCCAACGTCAGGGACTGACGGTCCTACCTCTTTATTTGGCATACAGAGGACCCCCAGGATATCTACTGGCTTGCTCAGTGCCTTTACTTGACCTCACAGTACCACAGAGCCTCCCATGCCCTCCGTTCACGAAAACTTGACAAGGTAATTACAGTTAATCTGATGATTTTACAGAATAAGAAAGATTTTAGTTTTGATGCTTCCTGTAATGGTTTGGTCAAAACTAAACCAATCATGTCAGTCTCCAGTCTGAATCAACTCTTGTCTTCTCTCACACAGTTGTATGGGGCTTGTCAGTACCTTGCTGCTAGGTGCCACGTAAGTAAATGAAAAATACACCCACTTGAACTCTTCTTAACTCTCCCCTGCATGCCTTTAAATTGCAGGATATCTTTTAGGCAAGCCTGTCAGATATTGTTCATGCTTTAGTTGTGGTGGTTTCTCTTTTTTTAGTATGCTGCCAAAGAATTCCAGCAGGCCTTGGATATTCTGGACGCGGAGGAGCCAGCTAGTAAGAAGCTGCTGGACAGGAGTGTCAAGGAGGACAGTGGGACACCTGAGTCAACTAAAGATTGGGACATGTCCCCTGCCTCTGTAAGTCTGGCCTACCACTGAAATAATGAAAAAAGATGAAATATTTTGGGCTGTCTTATTTTTCAGTGTTGGATGATCTAAACCTATTACTCAGCTTTGCCCTATAATGTTGCTTTAGGAGAAACACAGTCTGCCAAAACCTGATTTTGCTGAATGCTGTCACTGCAAATATGTAGCTCCACAGCACCAATTAATTATCTTTTAGTGTCCTTACTATCCAGCCCTGTGCAGACTGAGTTCCCGCAAACAAAGTACAATTTTGGCTCCTTTGAATTATATTGTAGGGAACGTACAATATTCACTCCTTTTAAAACAGTGTTTCTTTTTCTATAGTTTAAAAAAATATCTACATGGTAGATATTGCACCTTACATCAATGCTGATTGGCATAGAGTGTTTAAGTAACTACAAAAACTAGGTAGCAATTTGAGAACGGTCTGATTTTTCATATTCTTTTCAGCAGCTGTAATCACCTCTGAGATAATAGTTTTTATTTCAATATCAGATTTATTTATGATGATGCAATACTATGCAACAGGTATGATAACCTGTCCTGACTTTTATGCTGTGGAGTTCACATGCTCAGAATTGCCCCCTCATTATTAGCTTAGATAGTATGAGAGATACCGTGGTCGTAAATAATTAAGCTCTGCTCTAGATGTGGGCATGAAGTAATGACCATTGTAATAAGTCATGAAATAAAAAGTAACATAACATTAACATTCAAGGAAAGGCTCATTTTAATACCTGTTTGCTGCAGGAGTTGTATTTGCTTCTTTTCACTCCCCAGTCAACAAAATATGCAGTTTCTCCAAGGGGTGCCTAAACTTTAGCATTCAAGTCTATGACATATATTGTTGGCATAAATTATCCTTTGTATCAAGACGTGAGAATCCTTTGGAATGTCTTGTTAATGTTGTGAACAGAAACATTATGAGAAATATCACAGACATTTACAAGAGACTCTGACCTCTTTCCTCCCCTCTCTGTTCTTTTCCCTCTTTGAAATATTTCAGATCAGCAGCTCCATATGCCTCCTGCGGGGTAAGATCTATGATGCCATGGATAACAGACCACTGGCCACCTCCAGCTACAAAGAGGCCTTGAAACTTGATGTGTACTGCTTTGAAGCCTTTGACCTTTTAACGTCCCACCACATGTTGACTGCGCAGGAAGGTGAGGCTGATGTGTGGCAATGATGTGCACTGGTCTTTTAGTACTCTACAGATGTGTCCCATGTTTTGTCATTTCAGAAACTTGCATATATTGCCCGTCAATGTGGAATGTGTTATTCATTTCTCAACAGAGAAAGACTTCCTTGACTCGCTTCCTCTGAGTCAACAGTGCACTGAAGAAGAGGAGGAGCTGTTACACTTCCTTTTTGAGAATAAGTTAAAGAAGGTAGGGAAGCTCTGCATTAAGTCTTTGCTCATCAGTTAATTAAAGTGTAAAGACCAAAACTAACAATGAATTGACCATAGTAACACATATTGTCTGTAGTAAAAACCTGATACCTCATATGTCTGTGCCATAGACACATTATTGCTTCACTGGTTGTTACAATAATAAAAAGAATAAATTAAAAATACACAAGAATGAACCATAGTGTTACACTGGATGAATGGAGCTCTCCAGTGTTGCCAAGCTTCAGGGTTCATTTGTTTACACTTAATACTAATTGAAATGCAAATGCCTGTTAAGGATATTCTGGCCTCTTTCTCTCCTGCCGTCTTTTCATCTGTCACCTATCTGTGCCTTTTTTATGACCTTTATCTATTTTCCCACCTACTCACTTGTAAATCCTGCACCCACCTTTGACACACATGCATAAACACAAACACACACACTGTCCTTCTGCTTCCTTCTGCAGTATAACAAGCCCAGTGATTTGGTGGTGCCAGAGATGGTCAATGGTCTTCAGGACAACTTGGATGTAGTGGTGTCTCTTGCTGAGAGGCATTATTATAACTGTGATTTCAAGATGTGCTACAAACTCACATCAATGTAGGTGTCTGCAGTTTTCCTCTCAGTCTGTCAAGTTTTTTGTTGTTGTTGTTCTGCAAATAATTTACAAATTCATAAAAAGATTCTTTGGAAATGTGGTGCCTACACCCATCGTACCAACATCACATACTGTAGCATCAGTTGATAAGGACCTGTCTGTCTCAGCTGTGTTCACAATACATATACACAATGTCACTTACAGGTTTTTAAACAGCAGTAGTTGAAAAATTAGGAAGTGACATTTCATTTACAAGGATAAGTCACATGTTTTTGTATTTTCCCTGAATTGGATATGATGTGAAGTAGCTCACAAAAAAATCACGATTTACCTAAATCTGCATAAATTTGAGGCTATGGATTTAAAAAAAAACAAATTAAGCAAATTATTTGGATTACACACTATGAAAGTTTATTCATAGAATGTAAATGTACAGTACCATTTAATGCAGCTCTGTTTGTTTGTATTTCAGGGTGATGGTAAAAGACCCTTTCCATGCCAACTGTTTACCAGTCCATATAGGAACTCTGGTGGAGCTTGGAAAAGCAAATGGTAAAATCAATATGCATATATAAAATGTTTCATTTGGTTGCTACCCATCAATATAATAGTTAAATGGTCAGTTCTGCTCTCTTTGAAGTTTTTTTTTTGTGCTTTTGTTTGTTTCCTCTGCAGAGTTGTTTTACCTCTCACACAAACTTGTAGACTTGTATCCCAACAACCCAGTAAGTGTTGCAATTATATCACATTACATCCTGTTGACATAATTTCCAGTATTTGATGACCACATAAAAACTTTTTATCAGGTATCCTGGTTTGCTGTTGGGTGCTACTATCTCATGGTTGGCCATAAAAACGAACACGCTCGGCGATACCTTAGGTATGTATTTGTATGCTGAAAAGGAAACATTACACAACTAAAAGATCAAACCAAATATAGATCACAAATCACATAAATCATGAAAACAACTAAACAGAAAAATACATAGAAAATAATTTATCAGGTGGTATTCACCTGAGTTATGAATGTGTTTGTGTCTATATATTGCTTGTTTGGCTTTGTGATTTGACAATACTTGGCGAAGATCTTTAATAGACAGAAACGTTGCTCAGTTAAAATCGCAGGGACCCACTTGTACAGTGTGTGGATCTCTTTGTCTGGCTTTTGCCTTTTAGTTTGAGTTTTGATCCAGTGCTTGTGAAGGTTTTTTTTTTTTTGTGGATGTGTGAGCTTTACACCTTGTTTGTCTTAGGCAACATTACAGGCATATATTTAGGTTTACTCACAAATATTGACTATTATGTATCTCCTATAGCAAAGCCACAACCCTGGAGAGGACTTATGGTCCTGCATGGATTGCCTATGGTCATTCATTTGCAGTGGAGAGTGAGCATGACCAAGCCATGGCTGCCTACTTCACTGCTGCCCAGCTGATGAAGGGGTAGGTACCTTAATGACATGTTCTTACATTCCCAACTACGCATACTTTTATAAGTGTGTGTCTTAGGCAAGGTATGTCAGAAATATGGCAGTCTTATCAGTTTAAATCATAAAATGGAGAGTAGAGAAAAGCCTATCTCTTTAAATTAAAGAGTTGGTTTATGCTGAGACGGAGATTGCGCAGGCACTGCCCTTCAGTCAACAAACCTCCACATTACTACAACTAAAGGCACACAAATTGTGCTTTGACAGATTAATTTTTTGCTCAATGTTTGACACATTGAATGATGACAGGCAAATATAAAGGCATTTACTCTTTATGATCGAAAAGGACTGTGGGCCAAAAACGTCCCCCCAGCCAGAGATGTAGCCCATAGCCAAGCCTAATGCTCATCTAATTAATGTTGCAGTTCTCAGTTTACAGCTTAAACAAAATGTTGTTACCAGTGTGAATGTGTTTTAGTTTGTCTGGATTGGTAATTTTGCCACTTTTGATAACACTTGAGACGTCTTGTTCTTTACACTGGTGTTTTCAGAGCAGCAAAATGAAAACACGCAAAAAACACTGGAATTTGTATTGTTCTTCTTGATTTTGGGAATGTTTCTATGAACTAGGGAAACTTTAAAGTAATTGTTGCTTTCAGTTATTAATGGCTAATCAAACACAGTGTAGTGTTTAAACATGTCAGCTGTTTAAGGTCACCATCACTCTGATTTTTCTTAAGTGCTGTCAAAATATAAGATAAAGATATCTTGGGTCATGATGTCTCCTGCTCTTTCTCACTCAGGTGTCACTTACCCATGCTCTACATCGGCCTGGAGTACGGTCTGACAAACAACTCCAAGCTGGCAGAGCGTTTCTTCAGCCAGGCTCTTAGTATCGCTCCAGAGGACCCATTCGTCATTCACGAGGTGGCAGTGGTTGCATTTCAAAATGGAGAGTGAGTCATGCAGCCACAAGCACACAATAACACTTGGGCCTCTAGTTTGACAAAGGTAGCTTAAATGTTGTTGGCACACAGCAGTGGTATTTGTAACTGGGTAAGAAATCTGTTTTTAAAATATGACCTGACTGAAATCACTGAATGAACAATAACGGGCTTGACAAATTGTGTAGCAGCTTTGCCTCTGTTTCTGCAGCCTTGTCTGCTGCTGTTCATTTTATCTGTCAGTATAACAGCTGCTTTTATGTGAAATGACCACACTTAATTTAACTTAATACTCACACACTGACGTAACTACCAGTGATTAAATCGTCTTGTGGGAAAGAGCTGAACTATCCCTCAGAGTCATTTCACTCAGTTTACAAAAAGACATATTTTCTCACGTAACCCCAGATGCAATTAGCCATGCAAATGATTTTATATTAATTTGTGCAGGTTTTGACATGCGGCTAGTAATGGTAGCTGGTACTTTCTGCTGATTAAAGCATCTCCATGAATACTGTTGACAGCTAGGTTTGTGAAGTTGAATATGTCATTTATGTGAATTGTAAAAACAAAATTCCATTTACGTGTATTACATTGGGATGGCAGGAAAAAACTCAGATACCTCAAAACATCAATGTGTTTGGATTTTTTGGGGTACTGACCCTTTTATGGGAGATATGTATATACACAAATATAAGTGCTGGAATTCATAGCACACCTAATGTAAAGATTACACACTGGGAAATCTGGTGCAATATCTCAATAATTCAGAGGGGCTGTAAGAATTTTTTTCATATCTACTATTTCAGCTGGAAGACCGCAGAGAGGCTGTTTCTTGATGCAATGGAGAAGATCAAAGCCATCGGGAATGAGGTAACTGTTGATTCATTCAGTAGGAGAAGGATCATTGTGCTGCACGTTTTAAAAACACGACTGTGTCTTTGTAAGAATTACCCAAAGAATGCTTTTTGTTGTTTTCCTTTCAAATTTAAGGTCACTGTGGACAAATGGGAGCCTTTGCTAAACAACTTAGGTCATGTGTGTCGCAAACTGAAGTAAGTATCGAGACAGTTTTACTGTGCAGTATTCTATTTGAATTGAAGGGTGTTAAGTTGCCCTAGTAGGACAGTGGCTTGCATTTGAAGGTCTTTTTTAAATGGCATGATTGATTTCATGGTCTTCTTTGAGTTAGCATATGTAGTGCTAGCAAAAGGGAGGCAAAGTTTTTCCTGAGTGAGTGATAAAAAAAGGTTGCCCGGAGTCCACTCTCTTTTACTTCATTCCCCGTCTTATCTGTCTGCTACAAACTATTCTCAGATGTGTCTTTCTCATTCTACAAAAGGTAGCGTCCTCATTGAGAATTCATGCAAAGACCCTTTAATGAATTATGCAAAACCGTTGCCCAGTAGATATAAGGGGCTTTCAGAATGTGTAGCACACAAGTGGTTGTTTTGAAAGGTTTGGATAGTTTTTATGTAGGTGGGTTTCATCCATACAAAATGAATACTTTGTGAAGCTTGTTGGTGCGTCATTCATACATTGCTGAAAGAACTCATTCTAATGGTTTTCCATCTATATGATTTTCAAAATAATAATAAGTGAAATATTTATATAGTTTGGACGCAATCCGTTGTTTGGAAAGTGTGTGTATCTATCTTTACCACAAAAACAATTATTTCACGACCATCTGTGGTGAGTTGTGGAGCAGGCAGGGGCTCTTTCTAGCGTAAACTGTTCTTTTTTTTCTTTCAGTAATGAAAGCCACAACTGAAGCATAATTAATATTATTTTATTTTCATTTTTCATGACACTTCAAGCAACTTGCCTGCACTTAACTCAAAAACTCACTCCATCACGATGATCAGACAGTTGTCCCCAAGGAAAACCTGTTTGGTCATTGTCAGAGTAGATTTCCATTTACCAGCCTTAAATGAAGCAATAGCAGCAGCAGTTTACAGACGTGATGCAGACATGCTGATGTTGCCACCTATAGGTTGTTGTTGCAGTACTATGAACTGACACTGAGCAGAAAATATGCTGTATTCAGCACAACTTTTACATTTTCTTGGTTTAGAATAATAAATTCAAACACACCTAAGCTATCAATGCATGTCATCCATTCACCAGCCACTAAAGGCACCATTTTTAAAATTGCAGATTTCACTGCAGGCCTGAAGCTGCTGGTGCTGCAGCTCTGCAAATGGATATTTTGGGCTGAGCCTGGTTTGGGCACTCTGAACAGATCACTTGGGGGCAGGGTTTCTCAAGATACATCAGATCTATTCTATTTTATTCTATTTTGTCATGCCATCACTAAACACAGTCACTGAACAGCTAGTAATATTGTTTAAATCATTTTAACTACACTTGATGATAAAGATATTAGGTATTGTACGTGTCTTTTGATATTTTGTTAAATCTATTGAAATCAACGTCATATATTGCTGCATTTGTTCCTATAGAAAGTACGACCAGGCTCTGGAGTACCACCGTCAAGCACTGGTGTTAATCCCTCAGCACGCCTCCACCTACGCTGCCATAGGATACGTGCACAGCCTCATGGGTGACTTTGAGAGCGCTATCGACTACTTTCATACGGTACAGTCCCTTTCTTTTTTCTCATTCGACATCATTTGAGTGGTGACCAAGTAAGTACAAGTAAGAATAGGAGTAACCATGAGAAATGAAATCAGAGCTCATTAGCGAGAGCAGAGTAGAGAATACCCAGAGGTCAATCTGTTATACAAGAAGTGGTCAATCAAGAAACAAAGAAAATAAAACATAAGTAACATAAAATCCAGTATAATAAGATGAGAAAAGTGACGAGACACATTTCAGTGTGGAGAATGGCCTGGTGATAACTGGTTGATGTATTTACTTTTTCTTCCTTTATGCCAACAAATACCTGTTTTTATACAAAGGGCTTGAAGTGTTTTTTTTCTTTTTCTTTCTGTGGCAGGCACTTGGACTGAAAAGGGACGACACTTTCTCTGTGACAATGCTTGGCCACTGTATAGAGATGTACATTGGTGACACAGATGCCTATATAGGTATGATACATCTACAGTACACCGCTGTTACAGAGTAGCTATTTTCATGTTTGAAAAATGATTGTGAAAATTTGATTTAGCATTTTAAAGTCAGAATTCAGCTGCACTAGTATTTGAAATACTCCCCATGACTTCTTAATAGTGTGTTACTAGGTAGATCTGAAGTAACTGAAATATTGTCTTTGGGAAGAGATGTTTTATTATTGCCATGAATAGCAAATGTTTAGAGGAGCACCTATAATCTCACTTGCAGAAATCTTCGTAGACTAATCTGAAAATATCTGCAGGGCTAGGTGCCACAATAGGCAAATTATATTTTTAATTTATTTTTTACTTGGGTCAGACAGAATTTAAAATTTTTTATTTCTGATCCAAGTCAAAAGCAAATATTTGAAGCCTGCGGTCTCACCACCAAAGACAGTAATGTGTTGTCATTTGTTTTCCACTAAGGCACCGACATAAATGACAAAGTGCGAGGCAGCTTGAACACTCCAGCGCTGATGAAGATGCTGAACACATCAGAGCCTGGCGATCTCGCCACACCAAGGCTGGAAGACACCAGCATCACGTCTTTGGAAACACCACTGTCAAATCAGGACAAGATGATGCTGGAAACGCCTCTTCGGCTCTCTTTGACCCTCGAGTGCGACATGTATGAGAGTGACGTCATGTTAGACACCTTGTCTGACACCAGCACGTGATCTCATCCCTGTCAGGAGGTGGAACTGTCATAGCAGCAGGTTGTCATAGGTACATATATCCAAACCCGTGGATCACATTTAAACCAAAACTATGGCGCCTGTCCTCCACCAAAGGTTTCCTGTGGATTCCCCCCTCTTGTGCATTAGATACAGTTGTTTCTGTGAGTGACATAGAATATGCCATTGTGAACATTATGGACAGGAGTAAAAGTGAGGGTGAATTATTTACGGCAACTGCTGTACATCATATTCATCAGGCAACAATGCACTTTAAAAGGGGAATTAACATGTGCCTTGGTTAAGGGGTTCAGTACTTGGTTTAGCATTGGACCTTGGGTTAAGCCTGAAGAACAGGAACATGTGATCCTTTGACACTTGGTTGAACAGAGCATACAGCCACACTTCTCACATCACAACTAAAAGACTAAAGTCACTTATTACTGCCTATGGCAGGACGCTCCGTGTTGCTTAACCTGTGGATTTTCACCTTGAATAAAGAGCCAGCTAAATACAAGCAATTTTGGTGAACACAGTTCTTGGTAATTCCTATAATAAACCACGCATTTATCTTTAAATATTTTACCATAGCTGTGTTTTGTGTTAATTTGAAGAAAGTGGTCGGTTTGTTTTAACCCACAGAACAAATGTTATGGCAATAAGGCTGGAACATTTGTCATATTATCCTGTCTTTTAATATCCATTTTCACCTGTTGTCATAATTACATAATCCTCATTAGGATACTGAAGATTATGTTTCATGTGTCTAAAAGAATGAGTTATGTTTAATGTGCAGCATGAAACTTTGCATACTTAGAAAACACCTTCCCGTAAACCACTAATGATTAGAATAAAGAAGGCTCATTTTTATAGTGTGTTTTTTTTTTTTAAACTCTAAATACTCCTAATGCTAAATTTTATTTGTAACTTTGTTTATTATCCCCATATTTGCTCATATAGTTGTAGTAAGTAGTAGTTATAGAATCAAACCAAATTTCACTGGCAAAATTAGCCAAGTTAAAATGGTAAAGATGTATATGTGTTAAATGTTGTCACCGCCCAAATGTAAACATTAACATTACTTAAACATGTCTAAATGTAAGCTGTAAAGCAGTGATCAATCCAGTGGAGATTAGAGTATCAAATGTCATGTTCCGGTTAAGGGGAGGAGTGAGGTTTCCCGACCTGAAATGAAAACAGCAGCAGCTACTCTCCATCCCCTCTCTGACACTCACATGGCAGTTACAGTATTTTTTCCTTTACCTATCGGACCTTTTTCCAATGGATAACGGTTGTGGTAACCCCAGCAGAGATGGGCTGTACTCCGTCTAAGTCGGCCGTCATTTACACCCAGGACAGGATCTGTCGGGACCTGGACACCTGCTCCACTTTTGTTCCCAGCCTCAAGAGCTCCGTGTCGACACCAGAGAGACCTCGGCTGTGTTTGGAGACCAGCAGCGGCAGGCAAACTTTCCTCAGTGGTGAGCTTAAATACAGAACATTAATTAACATCCAGCAAGGACAGAATACAGAGCAGCGAAGTCAGCCCCTCGTCGTCTTGTGTTTCCACTTGAAAAGTTAGATTTGTGGATCATTCTGTTATTATTTCCATTTGCTCCCCAGTTCCCTGCCGAGATGTCCACGGGCGGTCAGTGAGCCAGTCCTCCTACCCTGAATCGTGGAGCTCTGCGGGCAGCGTCTCTCCAGGCAGCTCCTCCTGTGTGGATCAGGGCAGCATGAATCCCCGCAGCCCGACTCCGGACCTGCACGGTGACACCGAGGGCTGCGGGACTGCGTAACCGACTCCAGTCTGCAGTTATAGAGACAGTGGGACAACAACTGGGGGTCGGTTTATTTTCACTCCATTTTTTTATACTACTGCTTTTATGCAGTGATGCAGTGGAGAAAAAAAAGTTATCTTTGGTTAAAAAAATTTTTTTTTAAAACAGGCCAACGGGTCAGCTATGTGATGGATGCTGTAATAATGAACCAGCTGCACGGATAATATGTC
>BRZM01000675.1:51527-87237 GCA_033238685.1 Lates japonicus | reverse complement strand
ACACCATCAACATTAGTCTTATTGTGGAGACAGCTATCACACCAGATCTCATTCTAAAAAAGCCCTGGGGAGGTGAACAATCAACTTCACCTGAGCCTAAACCATGTTCCTTGCAAGTGTGCAAGTGTGCATATGTGTGTGTGTGTGTGTGTGTGTGTGTGTGTGTGTGTGTGTGTGTGGGTGTATGTGTGTGTGTGTGTGTGTGTGTGTGTGTGTGTGTGTGTGTGTGTGTGTGTGTGTGAGGGAGAGAGGAAGAGAAGGAGAGAAAAAGAGAGAGAGAGTGTAGCCACAGAGGAGAACTCAAGAGGTCTTGCTGAGGGCAGAGAGGGGTTTTTTTCAGTGTACTGCTCAAGGCAGTTTCTTCTGAAATGGCTCTGTCGGGTGATGGCATTAGGTAGCTCTGAGACCTTTCGCTGCTGCCTGAAAAGGGGAGAAAATGCCTCTATCCTGGTGAATCTGAACAATATAACTGTATTCAGCAGCACTGCTTTGTCGTCTCACCAGAACAATGAAAAGGTGGCTGAAGTAGAATCTGGCTGTCAGAGTGTCTCAGCTACGCATTGAGCAGCCTGACAGGATGGTGACAGTATCTCTCTGGTTTACAATAATACTAAGCACAGTCAAAACTGTTGCAGCCACTCAGCAAGAGACAGATGTCACTGTGCAGAAATCATCTGCCCTCTGTTTGCTGGGTTTGATATCTGACAAACTGGAGATGACTCTCTAACACTTTACTTTGTAAACAGGATACAGCAGCCATCTTTTTATTGTCCTGACTCCATTAGCCACCTACAACTTAATGTTAGGGCTGCAATTAATAAAATTTTCATTAAAAATTTTATATAGAAATATATATAATATTATTAAAAAATATGATATTATATAAAATATTTGACTTTGTATCTCATAATTTGGTTTACCATCTTGTATCCTTGACTTAAAATGAGAATTTTCTGTTCATCTATCTTTTTTCTTTTAATGGTCAAAATGGGTTCCCATAGTTTAGTCAATAAAATGTTCCATCTCAATTTTGGAGTCTTCAGACATCTTGTTTTGTTCAAACAGAAGTCCAAAAACCAAACATATTCCATTTACAATGCCATACGACAAGAACAAATTTCACATTATAGAAACCGGAACCAAAAAATGCTTGGCAAAGTGAAATGTGAAAAGGGATAGAAAGCTGAAAGGAAAATACATGTGGGCAAACATAGAAATACCTCTGGCAAATTTCTGCTTGAGCTTAAACTGTGAAACAGTTCCTTTATTTTATTTCAGTTGACTGACTGATTAATCTACAAACTGTTTCAGTGCTCCAGTACTTTATACATCAGACACTTAATCTGTGTTGCATCAAAGACAGTTCTGCCTTTATTGTCTCATTCTCAACCACTCTCTCTCGCTCTTCATTATTACTTTGTCTTCCAGTCACTGCCACTGCAAACAGCAGTAGGATATCATAACAATAGCCATGGTTGAATTCATTACGTTAATGATGCTTTCAAAACACAAGACAAAAGCATCCAGTGATCACCCACCCTACAGTATAACCTCATGACCACACCTATGATCCCAACAACCTAGTGACGGTGGAGATGGGTGAGTTTCATACAGCAAGGAGAAACGGAAACACACTCCACATATCAGAAACACACTCGTTCACTCAAACACAAGCACTGCACACACATTTCTATATGGATTTTTAATGAGCGCACAATTCCCTTGAGCCAATATTCTGGTGCGGACACACAAAGTCGGCTAACCTGCGATCGATTAATGACTTTGATCAACAGCATTTAAACAATGTGGGGGTAAGTTGATTCTGAAGGAAGCATCAGTGGGAGGCAATCTGTAATAATTAAAACTGCATAACTAGTTGGTATGTGGATGCTCGGTCTAACTGCGTATGTCTGTGTGTGTGTACATCTGTGTTTGTGTGTGTGTGTGTGTGTGTGTGTGTGTGTGTAGTAGAACTGCGCTCCTCCATTATTACCATAAATCATAATATGATGTGGCACCATGTTCCCTGAAATGAGCCAATTTCTCCCCTCTCACACACACAGTTCCCTCAGTTCGGCTGAGTAATTTCCATGTTAGCCACAGTGAGATGAAAATCTGTAGAAATTGTGGCTAATTTATCAAAATTGAATAAAACTGAAAGGAAAGAAAAATCATAAAGCAGTAGCAGAAAATGCAATTTATGATAGTTGACATATAATCATATTCTGTGGGGTGTCTGGGTGAATATGTCTAGAATTCCACATCGCAATACCAGGCATTATTTATGACCCAAAGCAGTTTAACATCGAATGTTCATAGCATATAGTGCATACATTATTGCTAACACAATGGGTTTATATTCGCCACAAAGCTGGCAGCCATTTGCAACTCGCCCTGAAGGTCAAACTTATATAGCCCGATGGGTAAAACGTCTCAGTGGATCGATAAAATCATTTAATATCTCATTGCAACAAAGAGACACTCTCATTTTGTGCATTCTTTGTAAAATGCAGGGTAAGTGAGGCAATTTCTAAAATCCTGTGAGATGGGAAAGTTGAGAGAAAGGCGAGGGATGGAAATATTGCAAGATACAGGAAAGGCTCTGTGTTTAAGATGACTGGCGTCTTCAGTTCTAATCAGAGCAGCTTGATACAGTTGCATGCACTCTTTAAAATCCAGAACTTCTTTGAAACTGTATAACGATTCCCTAAGTTGAGTGGGTCTGACTCTTGCTCTGTCTTTCTACACTCTTGGTTTCTCTCCTCATCGTCTGATATTTCTCCTTTTATAACAAAGTGTTGTTTATTACTGAGGTATCCAGCCTCCGCCAGTTGGACTTTCCCAGTCACACTGGCATTAGTTTTGAGGCACTGTGTTTCATACCCTTATTTTGTTTCTAGGGAAGCGGGTGGAGTTTGGCAGCAGCGAGGTTTCCTTGAAACAACAAACATCAGACAATAAGATCTCAAATCATATTCAGCAGAAGTCCTCTCTGCATATAAATTGAACTGTCACTGAAAATTTGATTTCTTTTTTTTTAATGCACCAGCTCCTTCATTCCCCTCCTCTATTTTCTGTTGTTGTATTCCTCTATACCGTACACACTATTCCTGCTCAATTACTAAGAGCAAACAGGCTGAGAGAGGACACACACACAGGCACAGCTGCAGCAGCAGTTAGAACTGCTGTCAGCCCCTGCTGAGCGCCCACTTTGGAACCATTTGGAATAAGAAGAGGCTTTCCCAGCCTGCAGAAACCCCTCCATGGCGCTGCGCTGTCATGAAAGCAGATAAAGTGAGGGAACTACCGCTCTTGCCTTTCTCAGCGTCTCTGACATTTCCTTAATAACTCATGTCTGAGCAGCTCCACAGCTGGCTTTGATGATGCACTTTCTGCTGGTCCCTGTCAACATACTGTTTTGGGAGTAAAGCAACCTGGCCAAGTCGTATAGCTAATCTAATGGTCAGTCTGTAACATGATCCCAATGATCTGGATCTAATCTGTAGAGATAATTAAAGAACAGAGCAGTTATGGTGACCCAAACAGGATCGCCCCCCAACCACTTTCTGGGTTGTAGTGCGTAAGGTTTCAATTCAAAGCTAATCACTTAAAAATAAAAAAAATAAAAATAAATCAAGTGTGATCGCTTGCCATACTATCAAAAGTACATAAATTTGATTTAGAATTAAGCGGATATGACAGAGAAACACAAGGCGTTCCCAGCATATTCCCTCAAGTGTGGGACAGAGAGTACATCTGTGCACTAGGATGATACTTTTACATTATGTATTTGTTTATCTATGGTCTTTGGATGCTCTGTTGTTATTAATAGCCTGTCGCCGTGGCCTGCTTAAAATCAGAGGGTGAGATCAGCATTGTTGAAACATTGATGATAGTTATGGTAACACATTCAACATATTTAACCCAAAGGCTCTGGCTCAAGCTTTAATTTATGCTCGGTACTCAATCAAAGCGAAAAGCGCATAGAATGGCTAATCTAAAGCCTCGGTCAGAAGATCGATACTCAAAACCAAAAGGGTGGTAATTGTTGGAGTACTCTTTGAACACCTGCACTCCCTCATCCGGCAGAATCTCATTGAGTCTGATGCGCTTCAATATATAATAGTCCTCGAATGGTTACAGCTGCTCCCATATGGCTCGGCTGTAGCAAGGAAGCTAGCGTCTCTCCCTGGGGAAGCGAAGAGGCCAACCCCAGCGGGCGTCTGCCTGCGTTATGCGGCATATAATCGGTTGTGAATTTTGGTTATTTGCTCAGTGTCTGTTAGTACTTCGAGGGTCCAATAAATTAAGCACGCAAACAAGCCATTGATATTCAGCTGCACACTCTTGTAGCGATAATACAGTGAATAAGAGGAAAGGGGAGGAGGAAGAAGTGCCTGAGAGAGGTGTGGAGGGTGAGAGAGAAACATTGGTATATGCAGTATTTAAGCACCCCAATAGCAATCTGATATCACATGAATTGCCTGAATTCTTTCTTGTGAGGCTAAAATTAATGAGGTACATTCCCATTAGGCCTTTCATCACAAATATACACAAAGTAAGCAAGAAGAGAAAACCGACCTTTGCTCTGATTAGAGTTTTCAAAAGAAGGACCATCTTATTTAACACCTATTTTATTTTCATTTGGTAGAGTGTTTCTCATCCTTTGAGCACTAGGGTCGTATAAGCCTCAGACACTTTAGCTAGCATAATACCATGGTCCTCATCCTTGTTTTGCAAACAAGGACACTAAATTTGCTCTGAAATGGCGGTACCGGTGTGATGTTGTCAAAGTCATTCAGGGTTATGGTAAAGTGGCGCTTTCCTTAGCATGTCTGGCTGGTTATTGTTGCAGCATATCACACTGCCTCTAGCATACTAAAATATACAGCATGTGGGTATGTTTTGGTTTTTCTTCTATTGGGCGGCCACACATTAATTCCCCTGACCAACTGACAACATCGTCTGCACACATCTCACAATCTGTGGGGGCTGGACACAAGTGGTGATGAAAATATGGAGTACCACAAGCCAATTTCAGAGGAGGTGACAGGAGGACAGACATTCGAACTACCCACAAACACTGGATGACTGCACACACAGTCTGACACATGCACACAGTGGTGAAACAAAACATGTGAGAAGGACATTACATTTAACCTTCATTTCTGATTTTTTAATTATTGATGTGTCCTCTACTATTATAGACCCTGTTTATCGAAGCCATATTAGTAAGCCGTCACTAAGGCTGGACGAAGTCTGGTGTTCCAGTTCAATATGACTGGTGAGAGGATGAGAGACTCAGTTCAACGAACTCTTTAACTCTAGGTGCTTTTATTAAAACGTGATATTTGTAATCTCAATTGATATTAAATGATGAATGTTTAAAGAGTTAAACAGATGAAATTCCACAGCCCTGGTGCAACAGGTTTGATGCCTGACGATTCCAAGAACATACAGCCAGCTTCATCATTTCACTAACAAGGAGGAAATAATTAGGTAATTTCTCTCCTGAATGAATTATCCTACTCCAGTTTTAAGAAGAAAATTATCCTGCAGTTGTGTGGTTCCAGCAGTGAAATAATTGTTGACAGTGCTCTTTAGGTTTGCCGTGTTGGAAACTGAGAAATGTTCATGACAACTTATCTAAGTAGAACGAATATCAGCTGGAGTAATAAGAGGCCATTGCGGCCTCGAATTCATGAAGTGTACAGGAAAGATTATGTTTTTGAAAGGCGTAACCTCCATTCCCGTGGGAGATATTGACCTTTGCTTGCATGATGAGTTCATTCTGGCCCTTGTGATGCTTATATAGTAAGGAGTTCAGCGTCCTTCTAACGGTCATTGCCGAATCGCGAGTGACAGCTCAGTGGCCTGCTAGAACAATTTGGTAGCTCGTCAGACCCATGGTGCCGGTTGCATATAAATCAGAGGCAGGTTTGCCATTTCAACACTGGAGTAAGAAATTAAAATGAGCAAAAAAAAACCAAAATGCATTCTCTGCTTAATTTAACTTTTACTGAAGTCCAATTTGGCGAATGCATAATCTCGAATAATATTCATTTCATTTACCTTGTGTGCTTTAGCCACATGGTGGAAATGTAATTATGATGGCTCAAGACCTATTAAACTATGTGTTGGTTGAATGTTTTTACACTGAATACTGGCAGTCTACACCTTTAAAGAGCTGCACACTGAGTTCCCAGACCTTGTCTCACATGTCTCCACTTTACAGGAGGCCGAAGATGCGCACTTTAGAAGATGTCGACCAGGTTCCCATTGCAGAGGCCCACCATTCTTGTTTGGGCTCTTTTTCTCAATCATTGGTCAGAGATTGGTCCTCGTCTGCTCCATGCCTATGTCTCTTCTGTCTAGTCAGCCCCGCCCCACGTGCTTAGCAGCCACTCAAAATGTGCAACGCCAATTCCCATTTTTGGAGCACAGACTACACAAACAACCACTCATCAGGCTCATGGCCCGGTGCAGTCCCATAGTGGCAGCTAAGTGATCCGTTCCGTGATGTCAAATGTCAAATATATAAATATATATATTTTTGGGGCTGGCTTTCTTTCTGTCCAGTTTCATGATAACTGTAACTTCAAAAGAGCCAATCATCATCACTCAAAATTCTTGGACATGATGGAAAAATGGGAATCAGTTCATGCATGATTACATACATCAATGGCTCTATAGTCTGATGAAGAGCTACATAGACTCACGCGGACCGAGGAGTTCGGAGGATTATGCCACAAGTGGTGTTTTTTGTTCATTGTCTATGACATGTTCAGTATCGCCTCCTTAAATGTCAAATACCGGCTGCAGTATAAACAATCGCCCACTCTTTCTCTTTCACCTCGAACCTCCTCCTTCACAGACGAAACACTCCACAAGTCGCTGTTTTAGGTGGCTGGCGGGACGCCTGTGCATGTGCGTCGCCAGCAATCAGCAAAAATAAGCAAAAAATAAGGCGCCTCCTGCGAAGAGGATCTCACCCAGGCTGTGGCCAGGAGAAACGAACTCCAGTTTCCGAGAGCAATCACGACAGGGACCCCGCGACGACTGATCCAACAGCCGCACATTTGGAATCAAAGCCGCAGCGGTGTGAATTTATAACCCGATGCAGCGGGCTAAATGAACGCAATTGGGTTCAAACTACCTGCCGATCTGCCGGATTATGTTCTCAAAACATATTTTCTTCTCTGTATTCCACAATCCTGGCAGGCAGGGTGGGCGCGATGGAGCAGGAGAAAAAAACAAACAAAAAAACACACACAACAAAGCTGATCTGGGTCCTGTGGAGATGACGTCTGCGTTGTGTGACAAGCTACTATACAAATATAAGCTTAAGCCCCCCACCCCACCCACGGCGATCAGCACACAGTTCGACCCAGTCGATTTTCACAGCCCTATGGAGTCTGCGGGGTGTACTTGTAAGCGTCCAGTGCGTAAAAGGGTATAAAAGGGAAGGCCACGGATGCACAGCACAATTTATTTCCACACAAAGAAAAAAGCCGGATAGGAAGTGAGTGGTCACTCGCTTCGGTCTATAGCCCGAGATCAACGCCTTCCATCAACAAATCGTAACCACTCACGTTGAAGTACAAATCGTCGTGCCCCCCCCTCCACCCACCCCTTCCTCCTCCTCACCTCCTCCCTCTCATTCCCTGGCCTGCTTGAGGGAATGAGCAACCGGTCTGGCTTGCCATTAGACGGGTCTGTTTTATTCTTAAAGCTTCAGTTAAACAGCTAAACCCACTGCAAATGATCAATCTGGACCTGAGCTGACAGGATGGCATTTTCAGCCTAGAATAGTATTTTCACCTCACTGCCACAGTCAAACTTGTGCAGCATCAATAAAAATAAAATAAAATAAATCTCTGTAGATTGTGCAGCTAGATACTCATCTCATTACAATGCAGTCTCTGCACATGTGCAGCGCAGCGCAGAAGCGCATTCGCGCTGTTTAACCAACGAGCTCCTCCAGGCTGCGCGCTCATTTGCTTCTGTGTGACTTTCAGCACCGCGGACAGCCTCTTCGCTCATTTCCAGCGGCGGACGGTGATGGAGAAACGTTTCCTTCCCAGCTTTATGTTGAAACGTCACCACAGACTGCGGGATGTTCATGTCAACCACAAACAACTGGAGATCCCTTAACATGCCCCCACCCCCAAACCAACCCTTAACCTTTCCCAATACCTTGTCGGCCAGTTTACGTGCTGAATTGCACCTGTCGGGTTCTACACAATAAACGCCACTGTAAAACAAAAATATTTGGTTCGTTCCTTGGCTCCAGGGTGAATATCCTATCAAGTCTCAATCACAGGCGCAGAAATTAAAACTCAAGAGAGCCATCTGCTGTTTGTGGCTGTAATTAAACATTCGGGCTCATGGGGAGCGGAAGCGTCGTATCGCTTTGTCCTTGTGCGCTGGTTCTCTCCACGCCAGACGCACCTGTTGATATCCAGCTGTGTGCTGATGTGCGACTATCGGACGAGTCAACTGTGAGGTAAAACAGCCAATAATTATTCATTCTCTCCATCACCCAGCAGCGGTGTCTGGGAACTGGTGTCATTTAAAAGCGGAAGAGCGGTGAAATGATTGTCTGTTGTCGCCCACATGGCGGTTGAGGAAATATTGTGTATTGAAATACACGCAGGACATCTGTATGTTTTCAAAACTGAATGCGAGGGAGGTGGTGTGGATTTGGTCCTACTCTGGTGCACCGGTGGTTAGGTGTGTCGTCCCCCCTCCTCCCTCCTCCTCCCCTCTCCTCCCATCTCGCTCCTGTGACTCGAGTTCGTGCTGTGGATGAATGGGTTGTGTCCCATGTGTTGAGGGCCACCCATCCACCAGTGCTGTGGGAGGCACTGCAGTTAACGCTCCAGCCAGCAGCGGACACTGTCAGCCCAACAATGGTCCCGCCCACAGCCAAACTCATGAGCAGCACTGTCACAGCCACGGTTCTGAATCGGAGGGGTTTCTGGCTCTTCAATTCTTGATGCAGGTTTGGGGAATGTAAAACCGCAGCTGACAGGAAACTAAGGATGATGGAATATTATCCCTGCAGGTCTGGCAAATCTAATGCAGCTTGAGGTGATATCAGACTGTGTTTACACATTACTTTTTTTTTTTTTAATAAACAATTAAATGTATTTTCTAGATGATAATAATAACCTGAACTCTAGCATCAACCAGCAAACTACAAGTCATTAGAAACAGTTTGGAATAAGACAAAATAAGACAAATGGCAAAAAGAGATCCAATGTGAAAGTGTGTCTATAAAAACTGATTTGCACATGGCCCTTTACTGAAAACAGGTTTTGAAATTGTATGCAGTGTTATTAGCTCATATTCTTCGTTTTTCTAATGAGGCATGGCTCCCAACATTGGTGTGCTTGATTAATGAGAGTATCCCGTAAATTCTACAAGCGATGGCACCACAGCAAGAATTAACAACAACAACAACAAAACAACATTGCTTTGGGCTGGATCCAGGATGGGGATAATACTGGAGTGGAGAGGAGAGGAAAGGCTGTGGCTTTTGCTTTTCATCCACACAGCATGAGGTTGAATGCATGGACAAATCAGACAAGCTTTCTTGACACTTAGCAGACATGCACATGCAAAAGCCATATCACAGCCACACAGCACACACTGGAGGGCAAATAATCCTGATCTAATCTCTCTGTCAAACTAAATACAACACAGGGTGTCAAAAAAGCGATGAAACTCTGTGAAAGTTCAGTAATGAAACAAAACAAATAGCACATACCACCATTTTTTCCTCTACATGTGAGCGATGTGAGAGTCCATGGCAGTTCCATTCAAAGCCCTCCAAAGCCAAGACTTTTCCTGTGACTTCTAATGCCCAATTTATACTGCCTTCTGGATCTAACATGGTTATGGTGAACTGACAGTCTGCCGAGCTGCTCACATTAATTTGTTCACAAATGCTTTGACGATCGCTCATTCTTTTAAGTTGGATCACAGAGAAGGCAGTGAGATGAACATTTGGACGACTGTCTGGGACGGCCACAATGAAACAGGACTAATGTTGCCTTAGGATGTAGTGCGAAACCAGCCAGCCACCATGAGAAGATGCATGTGAAATGCTGTGCATATCCCAGCTTCTACATAGTGTTATCACTGATTCTCTACAGAATACCAAAAACTATATTATCATACACACCACAGCGCATGAAAAACATAGCAAGCAAAATGTACAGATTTGGTGAAGCATTTGACGCAGACTTGGCAAACCACAACCTCATGAGGTCGAACAGTCCTAATCCAATCTCCTCTGAGAAATTACATTATTGTTAGTTAGATGCCCCGCTGCCGAGGCAAAGCAAATGTCACCCAATGGAACTGGGATAAACAACCCATTTGATTATTGCTATTACTTTGCCTCAGGGCCATGTTCTTTATCACCATCCTGATAGGAAAAAAACAGTCAGTGGGACTCAGCACTTCTCAGGCCCAACAAAATAAAAAGAAAGCTTAACTTGCCAGCATCAAATTACACTGCTCTATCAAAGACAGAGAATTAATTTAATTTGAGATGAGTAATGATTTTGTAGCTAGGATTTGTCATTTCTTTTCTTCCTTGTCTCTCTTCCTCCCAGTGCTTTGTATTTAATCATTCAATATCATGGGTCCATCTCCTGAAGCAATAAAAGCTTGGGGGCCGGCTCATGGACTACCAAGTATTCAGTGCCTGTGCATGGGTCTCATTTGTTTGATGAGTCTAATAGTCCGAGCTAATCAGGGGCTAGATGAGCGAGTGCACATCAAAAACTTATGGGGAATGAAAATGGAGAACTTTGATAAGTGGTCCTGCGAATAAAAAGCGCGCGGTGAGCCTGTGCATTGTTGAGATATTTAGAAATGAGATTAGAAATAAATGGGTGAATAAGTATAACAGACAAAATAAAAGTGATCCTATGTTCATTAAAAACCTGTTAAGAGATTATTAAAATGATGCAGACATCTAAAATATTTGGTGCAGCTACTTAAGAAACACGGATTTTGTGTTCCTTCCTTTTTAGCTTCCGTCCAGTAAAATCCTACACCGTAATACTCCGCACAGACTGAAAATAGCTAGAATTTTTTTTTGAATGACTGGCGACTAGAAAGGGCGATCCGAAAGAAGTTTGTGATACAGCAGCTAATGGAATTGAAATACAAAGAAAGTAACTATGTAGTCCTCCACATAATTAGCCCTGCCTTAAATTTTCTTCCTTTACAGAGCTTGTGTTCAGTTTTGTTAATGTTGTCTGAAATGTATAAATTCAATTACAGGTTAACTAATGAGTAATAGCTAAAAGGTGGCGTTGGACCTGACTGCATTATATTGAGGTGTTTTCTCATCTTTATTCCTCTTTACACACATAAGGGGAGCAAAATACTACTAACACTACGTTATAATTCAGTCCAGTACAATATCACCACCAACTATCACCTCATTGCCGAGACGCATAGTTAAAATAACACTTCTATAATATTGTTCAAAAAAAAAGAACATTAACATTATTAGCAGTTGTATTGGATTGCATTAGACTGTACAGGTGAAACGAATATAGTGTCCACTGAGTGTTGCGAGTAATGAATGATGAATGATTTCAGATACAGCCAATATGACATGAAGGTGTAGCACTGAAATTCCCAGGCCTCTCTAGTGACTGTTGCTCCTCATTTGCGATGGGTTTCCTCAGGCTATTCCCTGCAGCAGTCCAATAACATGCAAGTGAATGAATGAATGGATGAATGACTTTCCTTGAGTGATCAAATGAGAAGCAATCTTTGAGTGTTGCTTTATTGCCGACAAGATTACTCATGCGACACTGTCAATTAATAATACATTCGAAAAGGTTAGAAAGCAACCCCAGAGAGATTTAGTTTCAGACCAGTGGTAAAAAGAGCTGATACATTAAGTCTCTGCTCACAGACCTCTGCTGGTTCATCATCTCGTGCAGAGTGTCATAAAATCATTTAGATGTACATCACATGATCGCCGCTAGGTGCACTAAATATGCCACCAGAGAATATGTATAGCCACGTTACAATATGTCTCTCTGGTGGCAGGCGTGATAGTGTGCTCCCTCCCCCAAGGATTAGATAGACTGGGCCTGAGGGTGTGGAGCCCTCCGACAGAGACGATAATGAAACACAGTGGCTTCAGGCGCGGAAGCTCTACTCACAAAATAAACACTCAAGATTTAAAAACAAAGTTGAATTACTTACTTATGTTGCGAACTCATATAATAAATTAAATAAACAGTACCCCTGTACTGTAAGCTATACCTACAAGTGAACAAATAGAGATGAGGAGTTGGAGAATGGACCTGAAGGGAGGAATGATCACAGTGACGTCTTGATTGAATTCTAAGTTTATATGGGGAGAGGGTAATGGAGCAACCTAATTAGGTCTTCTTGGCAATTATAACTTTAGAAAGAAAGGGCAATTGGTAAACAAAAAAATATGTGGCTGGGGGCTTTTTGTATATGTAAAGAAAATCTGATTACAGCAAGTGGAAGGAGAACAGTGCCAGTGATTTAACGACAGCCCTGTGGCTCCTCACCAGCAGTGACTGCTTAAGCACCGAATAATAGTCCAAATCGCAAACAACTCAGTAATATGGTGCATTATTTGGGATGAAGCAAAACGAGGGTATTTAAGGACACTAATGTGAGCAAGGAGACAAACATAAAGAGAGAGATGCAAATAAAGATGAAAATCACAAGAGGGGGAGCAAAAGCCAGACATGCAAAGATAAAATACGGTTTACTGAGGAGTCAACACGGTGGTCACAAACATCCTCTCTGTTCTCTTTCTCTCAGTCTGTCTCTCTCTCTCTCTCTCTCACACACACACACCACAGCGCGCACTGCTCCAGCCTTTGATCCTATTTTAAGTCTGCAGCAGTGATGGAATGTGCCTCGTCAGCAGCACTGCAGAGTGAGGTTCCTTGGAGAAGCCCTGGGCAGTGTGGGAGAATATCAATTAGTCCAAACCCGTCTGGAAAGACCTGCTTCCGGAGCTGGCCTCAAGAGTGCATAGGTGTGGGTGTGTGTGCGTGCATGCATGCTTTATTTTTTGTCTCTCAGCGGCAGCGAATGTGTTGGTGCATGGGTGTGTGGGTAAGCAAAGACAATGTGTGTGGCCACTTGTGTGTATAGGTGTGCACGTTAATATTTATAATTTTCGGATGCAGGTGAAAGACTTGGGTGTATTTCAGTGCTGACAGGCTTAATAGAATGGTAATGAGGGTGATGTCGGGTCAGGCCAAGCTGCAGTTGTGAATTCAAAGATGTGATATGAAGACAATCAGGTCAGTAAATGCTTCTGTGGATGCAAAAATATTCAGTTTGATTATGCCTGCAACACAAGATTGCAAACACACAATCCATTACAAGTGAAACTGAAAATTCTGCATATTAATTAATTTAAAGACAATGCCTGTTAAGCAAAGGGATGTTTCTATTTCTTCTCTCTTCAAATACGCATGAAGTCCTCAAGTGGTCAGTGTCTTTTCTTCTAATCTGGCTCTGTCAAGCTGCAGTCCACAGATGATACCTGAAGTGGTGCAGGCGTAAAAACCACAGGTCCATCAGGAGTCCCTGCCTACCTCTGATAGCATGCCACTACTGACAGCTCCTGCACACCAGTCACATTACCACACTGAAAACCACGTACACACTACTTGGAATGCCTCCATAGAGACAAGCACAAAATCCAAACAGCATGAGAGAGGAAGAGCTTTGGACAGGGCACACATGAGATAGGTGTTTTAAATCGTTTCTACTCCATAAGCACAAACACACACACACACACACATCACTACATTTTATAAACTGTTTGACTTTTCTAAACAAACCTTTTAACCCCAATTTGTAAATTCAACCCACACCTTAATCCTGAGCCAATCTTGTCTAAACTTAAACCCAAGTCCAGATTATGATAAAGAAATAATAGTTGAAGTTCCAACTTTAAAGGAATAATTCAACATTTTAGGAAATACACATTTTCTTGCCAAAGTAAATTAAATGAATTTATACCACTGTAAATTCTGTATGGTACACATAATTTTGAAATTATAAAACTCCCACAAAACCGTAAAACAAATTAGCATTTTTACATTGGTGTTTCTGTTAGCTCATAAATAAAGAATAGTGTGTTATTTAGTGAGGTCTAGGGAGACTTTTAAATAAGCTCACCAGCTGCTAGCTCCAGCACCATATTTATTATGCAGACATGACAGTGGTAGCAATCTTCTCACTAATTCTAGCTGCGTAGCATATAACCATGTTGCTAAAACTATTGTGCTTTAAGGTTGCTTGTAGTTGATTATTTCCCAATTATGTCTGGTTCCTCAAAATAAATAATCATCCCCTTGAGATCAGGTTGCACCTCATGTTATTGTTATACAGACATTTGGTCACCAAAGCCTGCATAGATGAGCGTGTGCATGGTTTTTTACCCTCATTTTCTCAGTGGTACATAAACATGTACAAAGGCAGTGTGCTTTACATCAATATTAATAATTATCTGATTCAGAAGCGTGAAACTGCAGCTCTGAGGTTTGACAGAATGGTTATTGAGGAGTGATGTCAGGTCAGTGTGAATTCAACAATAACCACTGTAACATAAAAATACATGTTAATGTAATGTAAATGCAAGTAAAAGCAACTTACACCTGCAAAGGGGTGAAAATTTTTGCACAATTTAACTTTTAATTTAACATAAGCAGTATCACTACCTGTCACATTACATGTCAGGACTAAGTTTGATTCAGTATAAAAAGTATGGTTTAATGAGTCTTACAGTTATGGACCAATGCGGTGGAAAAAGACTATAACCTTGCTTTACATATAAATTATAAACTTTTCTTTATGACAACCACATTAAAGTCATCTTGTTAATAAAAGAATCCCAACCATAACCATTACAAAATTACACCCCATGAAATATTATGTCTAATAATTATGTTCATATCCTCCTGTTTTTAATGTTTCCTTCCTAGAGGTCTATTAAGGTGTGCTCATATGATATGCCATAGATCTCCAATGAAGACGTGTGTGGAACGGGACCTCAACCACCTCTGTTGAGAACAGCAATAAAGTTTTCCCCAGAGACAATGAAAGACTAATGATGTCTGGAATGGCCAAAGTGTAAACCTGTCGTCGTGTGGGCTGCACTTTGGCGCCATGACCCCTCTTGGTCCTGGCGAAGCGAAGACAAAACAGTGATGATACCTGCCACGGCAAAATAGTATTGCATGCGTGGTGTTTGACTGTGAGCTAATGGAGTGACAGGAGGCTAAGTGCAGTGATTAGTCTGAAGTGACGGGGTTAATACCCTGAGTATGACGGCAGTCATTAACTTGACGAACCTACCACACCTCCAGACTAGCCATTACCACTGTCACAGATCAAAATGTTACCACAGCTCTGAATACATCAAATACTTCTTGTATCCTCAATCCTCAGTCTCATCAGAGTGTCTGTGATCAATGATTGTGAGACCAACATACCTGAATTAAGTTCAACTTCAGCATCCTAGTATTGTCCATTAGTAAAAATTAGTTGTAGACTTACAGTACGCTTGATAATAGTTTCATTTGATTTTCATTTATCTTATTTAGCACTGTTCCACGCTCCTGTTACTGAGCTGTCATCCGCATTTTACCAGATAGATCGGTTATAATATCAGATATTAAAGTAATATTATATCATTTTTTATTATACATGACATTAATAAGCTTTGCTTTAGTTTCATCGAATCTTGTGACTTTATGTTTGAGTGCACACTGTAAAACATCCAATGGTTTGTTCACCAGCTGAGAAATTATCCTCATCTTGATCATTTACTTTTACAAATGATTAACAACAACAACAACTGATTCTACAACAAAATCAAATGGAAAAAAACGAGCTACATTATGTTGACACAGCGCACTATAAGATAAGACAGCTCTCATGCTACTCCAGTCTGAGTAATACAGATCACTTGTACTTTGCAGATGGATGTATGCTTAATGTCAAAGTGCAAAGTGATGACAGGCACTAAAAGGAAAAGGGAAACATTTTACTGTCTCTCATAAGAAAAGAAAAAAGTTATATTTAGACATGTGGGTTGAATAATAGTTCGGTGTAAGTTGAATCAAACCACATTCTGTTTTTTATAACAAAACAACACAAGCAATTACCTAAGGTACAGATAATAATGATTTCATTATGAAAATTATCTGCATGCATAGCATCTGACATTTTCATACTGTGTGGTTTTTGCAAGCCCTGTGTCTTTGTATCAATGTGCCTTAAGTTCTGTGACAACAAAATGTATTTTATTTTCGGTAAAGATTTCCTAGAGAATATCTCAAAACATTTTATGGATAATAGGTTGATGGTAAAATTTTGGCATAATGTATATTTTTCAGTTAACACATTTCCAATAGGTACATTAATTCACAGAATTTAGTGACATTGTGACATGAGCAATTGTCAAGCAGCTGCTGTGTGGTTAAAATGCTTTACTTATTTTCATCCCGCAGAGGAAACGGTGCAGAGCTCAGCAGGACACTGTTGCAGGATTACAGTGTTGATTAAGGAGGCAGACTGCACACAGATATTCTTTGCCTCTATTTTCATTTTTTAAGGTTACAATTCTTGTAATGGCTTCTACAGTGACAAAAACAAAGAGTTCCACTAAATGGGCTCATCAACTTCAGTTGCAATGGGCAACACATGTTCTGAAAAGAGATCCAGTGAATTAAACATAAAGCCCGACCTCTGGGAAATAACAGTCATCATATCAGTTCTTGTCTTGGCTGCTGTATTTAGCTTTGTAACTTCCACTGCCTTTAGATAAGCTGTTGAAGCACTAAACTGAACTAAAACTGGAGCCCTTTTTTCAAGAAATAGAGTTTTTCTTTAGACAACCAAGATGCCCTCAAGTGGCCAAAGCAGGCTACATCATAGATATTATGTGAGGACATGTCCTACCTTCAATCAGTTCATCTACCAATCAATCAATTAACCCATAAAGAATGTATGACAACATGGTGAAAGCAGTGGGAACTCAGTGTGGAGTTATGGCCTCACTGGAAATGAGCTATGTTGTGAGCAGTAACTAATATTAGAGTCAGTGGTGATGAGCCATAATCTAACTGTGTTTCTGGGTGCTGTAAAACTCCATTGATTCTCTTTAAGCTAACTGCTATTTGCCATATGAAGTATATTGCATAAGTTGTTCATATATGTGTGTTTGTGTGTGCATGTAGATGAGACAGAGAGGAAAACAGAATGAAGGATGACAGAAATAAGAAAATACAAGAAAATAACAGGCATTCGTTTTTTATTTCGTGTGTTACACAATAGGCACAGAAGGGCTCAGTGATATATAGATCAGGCCTTGGGACACCTGATTTTCCAATAGCAGTCAATGGTGCAGTGCTGTAGGATCACACTGCACACATACATACACAGAGAGAGAGAGAAAATAACAGTCACAGAGCTGGTCACTGTTCGTATGAATGGTGGGCTGATGTGTTCTTGATTTAATGCAAAAGAAGTAGACGTAGCCTCTACCATCAATCTTTAATGGTCAACTGCACCGTGTCATAATAAATCATGATTAATAATAACAAGTTACATAAATGCAAAATAAGCTCAGTGTTAGAACTTTCTAAGACCTCCTAACATAATGTCTCTTAATGAAGAACTGTGCATGTCATCAGGTTATATGAAAGCAGTCTGACATGGGAAGCAGGTGAAAAAACATTGTGGAAAGACAGAGCGGAAGAGGCAGAACAACGAAATCAAAGCCTCAACACCGCTTTCTATTTATGCCCCAAGGGCCTAATTAACATATGTGCAAGTCAGGATAATGAAATAATAATGACGAAATGTAGGCTATTAAAATGGATGAATAATTACTTTTACTCTCTGTCAAACTGAGATAGAAGAGTGAAGAAAGATAAAAAGCCCTCACTGTCAAATAAGTGTTTCATTTGCATGTCTGCTGTTAGGGAGCCTAATGAGAAATGAAACACATTGTAATTACAGTGAACTATAATTATCAGTGTAAAGTGAGATGCAGAACCCAGGTCTTTATGACTGGGCTACACATGGGAGGAGGGAATGTAAACCCATTTATGAAATTTAAGTAGAAAATTACTTAAAGTTAATGCTGAAAGCTTCACAAAGTGTGATTTTCTTTCCGCATGAAACAGACTGTCGGGGTGGGACTTGATTTGGCGCTCAAAAGATTGGCAGGACAAAGCCTTAGCGTGGACATGGATGCTGCTGTGCTGCTAGAGCTCACTCACCTCCTCCATCACGCCTGCTGCGGAGGAGGTGGAGGAGGAGCGAGAGGAGGAGGCGTGTTTTTATCGTGAGCCTCAGGATACATAAGATGGGGTTTTGGCGGAAGACAGAGCTGCAGATGATGCTGATGAAGTGTTGCAGCTTGACATCTCTGACCTCATATGATCATGCTGCTGCCCATTAGTTTAAAGTGACAGTCCGCCCCAAATAATTTTGTTAGTGTCAAATGTCTCACACAACTTTGTATATCATACATCCAAGAAGTGATATTTTTTAAAAATAGTAGTTTACTTCTTTAGAGAGTAAGTGCTTTTCTGCAGCTACAGAACTCGTGTTGGTTACAATGCCACAGTCCAGCTATAATGAGTTTTCTTTTCTTTGTGAAAAACACAAATAAATTCATTTCTTAAGACAGTTCTGGAAAGTAACGAGGACATTTACTCAAGTAAATTTGTAATTGCACTTAACTTTGAATATGTGCATTTATACCCTTTCAAATCCTTCTAGTCACTACATTCCACAGGAAAACTATAAGATTCAATCAAAAGCATTTTCCCTGACAGCTATTGGTTATTATTTACTTTGTAGATTCAAGTTTGCTTGCAAACATAACGTCAGTTTATAAAATATATTATATTTAGATTAGCTCCAATATTAAATTTAACAACTTTTACTCTGATGCTCAAAAGCCAACTGCAGCTAATGTTTTATGTACTTTACCAAAAGAAAAAGAAACTTTAAAAAAAACTTTCACATTCTTACTGTGACTTTTACCGCACTGGTTTACTATGGTCCGACAGTCATTGAACAAAAGCTTCAATCTTCTCTCATCTAATAGTGCATCCCTCATCCCTTTGGAGAAAATGTCAGTAGTTGGAACATACTTTTGGTTCAAAAAGCCTCTGTGAATGTGTTTTCGACATGAAAACAACATGAAAACTTTTCACCCATTGATTAATTGCACACAGATGAATTCAACGTCCACCGGCTGCTCTCTTTATGAAGAAAAGCTGGACCCTTCTGAAACAGCATTCGAGCTGACATGTAGTGAGGACTTGATGATCTAAAGAGAGATTTTGAGCAAATTATCATCTTATGGGCGAAAGGTTGATCAGCAGGTTTATACAAAGGTGCTCACTGAAATATGATCAGGTTTATTGGTAGAAATTTTATCCATTCCCCAGAGTTCAAATGAAGCAGTATGGAGAAAAAAACTGATGGTTGGTGCACAAAACCATTTCTGACTGACATACATATTACTCCCTGCAACCTTAGTATATTGAGGGTGTAATGATAATGACTACAGACAATGAGGAAGCTCATTAATGTGAATTTTTGAGATTTTTCTGACACACTGCTCTAATACAAGTCATCTTGTAGGGGCAGTCAACCGGATAAACCATCCAGTCAAAATAGCATCACAACAGTGTCATTGCCGCAGTGCATTGTTTAGGGTGATGTAAAGCATGCAGCAAGGAGACATGACAAGTGTCTATTTCTCCAGGGGAAGCATGTGTTCTGTTAAACCATTGTTTCAGTGTTTTCAGCTGACAGAGGCTGACCTTTCGACACCAGCTCTAAAAATAGCAACACTCAAACAAAGGGGGAGCTCAGGGATAAGTAAGACGCCTGTGATGGGTGCACACAAGTCTCTGTACACATGCAGGGACATTACTTTTAGCATACAGCACACACACACACAGACGACCACCATTGCCCTCTCCATCAGCTCCTGACACCTGGTCGAAAAGATTTCTGCTCAGAAATGTGTCCTCTCCTATTGACAAGTTTGAATTAGATTGGTTTAACTTCTCTGTCTCAGAGAGGTCAGGCTTGTCTCTTCATATTGGGCTAACAACAAGGACACTGGTTTTTGTCAGGGAGCCAGTTCGAGCCTGGTATATGAATGCATCAGTTCACAGGATGAGAGCATATTAATGTTAAGAAGTTCTGTCCATTTCAGATCCAGCAAGAATAGAAGATAAGCAAAGGAAACACTTCATCGGGGATCGGTTGTATTATACTCCTCGACGATAAAAGACTACAAAACCCTAATAACTCTATTGTGAAACCCTGTGTTGCTGGTACAGTAACAGCCCTTGCTGTGTAGGAGTGGTGCCACAAATACACCTGAGGTACACTTATCAATATTTTATATTTAAAAATGTATTCTCATGAGTGATAAAGCCCATGGGGTATCACACTACTCAGCAGTTCTCCTCAGCTCAAAAGTAATAGCTGTAACTGTTTGTTTTTTTTTCCACTGTAAAAGCATCAATAAACCCACTGTACACACTACCTGCCCAGCACCAGAATGTAGCAACTAGCTGGTGGACATGGTGGAGCATTTAACGCTAATGAGCCAGGTAGCCAAATGTGAGATGAATGGATGGGCGAACACCTGGGGTCACCCTGTAACAGATAACACCCGTCCTTAATACAGGCCACCAACAGGACTGAAGTATGACCATAGAGCTACATACATAAAGTAAGTGTTTGAAAAAACAAAAACAAACGGTATGAAGTGCTATGTTAGTTTTAGCACCACTTGTCAATAAAGAAGTATCCATTCAATTGCAGCGCCCAGGTGAACCCTCTCCCCTGAGATGAGCTACTCCATCAGCTCACCTGACCTCTGTTGATTCTACCACACAAAGTAAATTCTGTGTGTGTGTGTGTGTCAATGTGTGTGTGTTTTGAGTCCCTTCCTCTGTTTGTAAATGCATTTACAGAGGGCCGCAGGGAGAAATGGCGCTCACTTAAAGAAAACTGAAACAGACTCTGCAGTGCAAGCACCGTTGCTAAGTAACACACAGGAAGCTCCTCAAGTACCTCCAGTAAGTTCAGTGGCTTGTCACAAGCCACACATGGTGCCTGGTAAACATACTGAGTCAAGTTTGCACATCTCTCTACGGTGTGCCACCCAACCCGCATGAGTAAGTTGAGCAGTTAATATCCTTAGGCATGCTGCATCTTGAAATATATTGACAAAATAAATTCTGGTGACATTTAAAAGTGCAACAAATAAGCAACAGAGAGGGCAAAAGAAGAAAATATGAAAGTGAGTGAAAAAATGAGGGTATATGAGAATGAGTGAGGGAAGAGGCGAGGGAGGAGAGAGAGAGAGAGAGGAAGGAGAAAGAGAATGGCGCTACTGTGCTGCAGAAACTGAAAAAGCCGGGCCAATATAATTTATTGAGCCCATACTCACCAAAACATGAATCTTGTCCCATGAAGTGCTGAATCATTGGTATGCACACCCACTGGTCCGCCTCCAGCTCCCTCATATATGCATGTGTGTATACAAGCAAATATGCACAGTAGCAGACACACACACACACACACACAGTCCACCCACACCAAGTCCATCTCTTATTCATACACTCCGACATGATCCTGTTCTCCATGAAGCACATTCATCTTCTACCTAAACCTGTACGACATATTCTATGATGCCATTTTATGACATGAACATACACACACTCCACACAAATATAAACACTTTCATCTCGAAGTTCTGTCTATCCGATTCCCTCTACTGCCCCTCACCACAGCAGCATCCAGCCCACCCACCTACTCCTTCCTCCCACTGTACTTGATGTGATATCTGAAGCATTCCCAATAAAACAATTTTATTATAAGCCCTCTCCCTTTGGGTTGGATGGAGTAAGTGGCTGAGTTCAGCTCTTCAGTACGGCAGACACTCAATACGACCGTTAACTCAACTTCAGGGTAAGTCAACCTGGTGGAGCATTAGCTGATTAAATACAATGAAATCTTCATGCATGTTCAATGAGTTGGGGAAACAATGCGCATCATCTGGCATGACAACGAATTCTCACGTTAGTGGGGTATTTGTGAATAAAAAATTAATATAGATTAATTAATAGATAAATTAGAGGTACCTTTGATTACTGTGACTGTTTGAATTTGGATCTTGCTTTGCTGTATATCACATTCTTAGCAATTACAACAGCTAAACAATATATAAGGCTTATTATACTGTATTATTTCCAGAGTTCAAAGTAAAAGATTGGAGGGATACCAAATTGGAATTAAATTATTTGCTCTACAGTGTCACAGTCAAAGCCTGCTGCCAATTAGAGAATGAGTACAAACTCATAAACTCAATATTTATTTGGCATGCTGCAGAGGGGGAGTTGTTTCACTCTGGAGCTGTCCAAATGTTTAATTTCCAGCTTATTCATGGCGAGCGTTTTAGCACGAGCATGGTGTACAGGCGTACATTGCGAAACAGAGCCAAAGAGTGAGTGCAGGAGGTCCTGGGTGAGCGCAGAAAAGATGGAAACTTTCTGCCTCTGAAACAGCTCAATGGTTCCTTCAGGTTTTTCCTTCCTACTTCACTCCTTATTTCTCCAGTGTTTTTCATCTCTACTTCATATAATTAAAGTGCAGTAAAATGTCTATGTGCAATACTAGCAATGGCTAGTACAGTAAGAAAGAGATTAGAGTGTGTTCACATGCAGAGGGCACACATTGATCTTTGCTGCATCGTAATAAACAGTGGACACTTTGTTGAATATTCATGACCCTCCGTGCTCCAAGGTGATGCATCTGGAGGTGGACAGCGGGAAAACCTGTCATTGAGAGCATACTGGAGCTTCATGGAGGACTGCAAATCCTGTGGCTGGCCCACTTTGCTCACCCGCTAGCCTCCCTGTGCCTCTTCATTTTAAAAGCACTGTCCAATAAACAGCATCATTCCAATATGTTGATCTTAGTGATAGAAAATGCAGGAAAACACCCATTTATGAGGTCAGAGTACAAATGAGAATGTTTTATACATGAGATGCTCACATGAAGTGGATGATGTAATGAGGGAGAAAAACAGGGCTCACATGAGGGCAAAACACTTTTATAAAACATATAATAACCTGTCATAATAGGCCTGTTTTCAGATTTTTGATACATTAATGCTCTCATATCAAGTAGAGCAAAGTTACCATGGATAATTAGTGGATCTCTCTTCTGCCTGTCACTGACACTGACTTGTATATGTTGCATAAACACCTCTGATCTCTTTAATTCAGCTAGGTGCTGCAATATTGCCACCCCTCCCTGTCATCACTTATTCTCTGTTTAGAGTGAGAAAAACACAGGCATTGTTTTCTGTGTTTGACCGTTGTGCAGGCATTGTGAGGGTGTGACAGCAGCACTTTGACGTGCGTTATCTCATAACCACCAGGTAATTCATCATGTATACAGCCCCAATAGAGGCGCAGTCCTTTGTGTTAAAAGCCTCGAGAAGACCTACACTACACAGTGGTGTAAATCACCAAGACAGAATCAGGGCTGTTACAGCTAGCCTTGGCTTTCAAAACGGCTCCTATCTGTTTTAAAATATCCTCTGGCCTTCTATAATAAACCTCCCTCAATTACAAACAGCCTACTTTGAGAGACACCTAGCTAAACAGTCCAGCACAGTTCATACTGAACTCAAAGCTGTGGACAGTAGAGATTGGAACCTTAAAGGGACTGCTGATATCCTTGAGTAAAAGTTTAAGAAGTAGAACAAAAGCAGAGGCTGAAACTTTTGCTGATCTGTGTATACTTGAGATTTTCCCACACTGGCACACATAAGCATGAGCATGTGCACAAGTGTAGCAGTGTATTTCTCAGTTAATCCCACCTCACCACCTGACTAAAATCAATAAATCTTTTTTTTTTTCCCCTTTTAAATCAATGTCATTTCCCTTCCCCTGATGGACCCACAAACTCAATTTAGGGCTCAGCTATGTTAGCTGAGCCCTAAATTGAGAGAATATCCATATCCATTTTGTATCCATTGGTGATTGATTAAGCAGTTCTTAAGATACTCAACATCCATTCAATAGTTCATATTATTATCCAGGTATTGATAGTTACAGATGAGTTCAAGTCAATACAAACACACAGAGGTAATGGAGCACATGGAGTTTGCATGCCCATACTTCTAAGCCAAGAATACTCCTGTGATCTATGAGCATCCTATATCCAGCACCATATGTCCTCCACATGGGATCAGGTTTACTGACAAAACGCTCTATTGGTACATGTGGAGCTGCTGATCAAGGAGGAGAATTTTCTAAAATCAGGACACTGTACACAGTATAATGCTCATAATGCTTTTGCATGTGGGGCGTGAGAGCTCCATGTTAATTTAGCATGTAGCTAACTACACAGTAGTTGCGGATGTGGACTGTTAAAGCCACCTTGAATTCAATAAGAAAGTCTTTAATCAAAGACTTTGTGCTAACCTGTAATTAAATGAATAAAGAGGCACTCCAGCTTCTCCAAGAGCCTCACTTAACCTGCAGGCAAGCTCCCAAGAGGCCTGCATACCTCCTACTCATGATGTACTCTCCCAGGGTGCACTCTGTCTCTCTCTTCACCAGTATCTCTTTATCAGTATCCATCTATCTGTGCAATGATACAGATTAACTATGATTACTTGAGACAATATGCAATCAATGTAGACAAATAGTGCACATGTAGACAGGGAAGGAAAATAAAAGAGAAACAATAAAAATTTGCATGTACAATATGTGTCCATTGTCATCAGATCTTCCCTCACAGCAGCCTGCGGATGCTCTGAGTCTTCACTGTGTGTCCTGCAGTGATTTATGACTAACAGCCTTTTAACAGTCCTTTGCCAGGTATAACTCCCTAATCCCTTTGAGTATATGACACATACTCATAACACAAAGCCACAAATATGCGTACAAACAAATAAACATACTGCAGAGTGTCTGAGGCTCAGTGTCATCCAGGCCTTGGGATATCTAGTGATAGTTAAGTGGACCAGCTGCGTGCTCTGTGGCCTGTCTGATGAGTGGTAGAAAGACCTTAAGGCTACACAGCAACTGAAGAAGCATTTGATTTAATACTTAATACCTCACACACTCTAATTCACTGTCAAAGTAACTTTTTTTTCTCTAGACCAAAGTTTTCTCTGTCTACTGTGCCTTAACAGGAAGATAGCAGAGTGTAGCACGTGGAAATGACAGTGATGATAACTGGCCATCTAACCATCTCTTCAGATGGGCTCAGAGTGGTGTAATGAAGCATGGACCTGCTGATTTCAAATGGAAATCAAGACAGGCTGGGTAAATGACAACAAGACAAAACAACATCTCTCTCCCTACTGCTGTCTCTCTCTCTCTCTGTGAGTGTGTGTGTGTGTGTACATCTCTCTCTCTCTCTCCCTAAGACTGTCAGCTATTAGAATTAGGAAACAGGAAAAAAACGTATCTGTAAAATGAATAAACTCTGAAAGGAATGCCTTTGATGGAAATATAACATGACAAAGCCACAGACCCAAACTCTCAAACTCAGAAATCTATAAATAATGCACTGGAAGGCATTTTAAGCCACTCCTGACATTCTTCACACATGGCACGAATTACATAGTAAAAGTCTGCAATAGAAGCAAGGAATATAAAAGACATGAAAATTTTAAATATTAAAAAAACGTATGGCTGTAGACTGGACATGGCTGAATTCAGATAATGAAGTTCAGCACCATGGACAGCACCACCACTGTACACTAGTGTGAGCTTATTCAGAAAAAAGAAAATGGTAGAAGTACAGCAGAACAAAGCACTTTAGAATACCTCTCATTCACCCATACACACACACACACGGCAGAGATACCATGCCATAATATCCAGACTACAAACTGAGGAGCGAGTTTATTTTAGGATTCACAACTCCGATTTTTAGTAGACTGTACAGCAACAGCGACGCAGACAATTTCCATGACAACTCTGTATGGTGCGTGCAACTTTGGACTGCTAGAAAAATGCTGAATTTGCACACCATCAGGCAAATGATTAAGACAACCTACCAATCATTACACGGAGTGTGGTTCACAGCAGTGACAGTTAGTCAAATGCTGATGGCTTTCTAATATACAGAATTAACTGATCCATGAAACTATTACAAATGCACAAATGCATAAGCGCACCATTTAAGCTAGGGAAATATCCATCTCTTTCCATAACAAACTTTCTCATTTAATATTAGAGCATATGTGAAGCTTAAAAGTGAAGCTAAAAGTGCCCCTACTTTTAGATGAAACGATTTACAATGCAGTGTATGTAATTTTGAACAGATTACAGTAAGTGTCAGGGTTGCTGGATGTGGCACTGTAGGAGCTGGTCTAAATGTGCAGTAATTTAACTGTACTGTACTTTATTTATTCTAGAACACATTCTAACCAGCAGTACTGTTACAGCGAAGCGATCAAAGTCTATCACTGTTTGATGGTCATTACCACAACGAAAGGAAGCAATTTCATGTTACAGGAGGAACACTTTTCCTCGCATCATCAAGTGATTGGTCTTCGTTCGACACTTTCCCCCATCCATAACCTAACATCTCAAAACACACCTGAAAGCACACTTAGATGTGTATACAAATGTCTACCCAGCTATTTGATTGGGCAGAGCGACTTGGTGCTGATTGAAGGGTTCACAAGATCAATCCGCAATGGCAGCAGTGCCCTTCATCAGTCACTCTGACTACACACTGGCCACAGGGACCGATTAAGCCGTGACACCCACAGGACACTCAGAACTCACCACAGGGGGTGCGAGGGAGGCTACAGATACAGTTGTGACGTCAGTGATGCAGGAGTGGAACAAATGGAATCTCTGACAGTTAAGAGAACAGCAAGGAAGTGACCAGTATAGCTGTGACATCCATTTATCAGATCACAAAGAATTCAAAAAAGATGTGACACAAAAAAGAGCCAACGGCCTTTTCTTCAGCACTTAAAAGAGGACAAGTCATACTGCCTATGTACAAACAAAAAAGATGGATAAAAATGCACACATACAGGGGACTTCAAATTTGCTGAAACATTTGGGGAATACATGTTAAACAGAGCACACTGTTAGTTGCACGCTCACAAATGCACACCTTTATGGAGGCACACATAGACTTGAATCACAGGCAGAGTACAATAGCCAGAAGGGGGTTAAAGTGAAGCAGGGAGTTGTAAAGGGATCTAGTCTTGACCCATATTTTGACCACACTATCCAGGACAACCTGCTTAGCTTCACCCAACTGTTCTCTTATTATACTGTAAAGTGGGTCTTGCCTTTGCACACACAAATACTACTCAGTGCTTCTCAACATCCAACAGATACTCAACCCTAATATGCACAAACCTCATCTCTCATTCACACACTCCAAACTGACACAGCTATCATTCAGACACACTCAGCTTCACATTATACTGACTACAATGCATGCAAACCACAAGCAGAGAGGGGAAATGAAACAGAAACATCAAATTACATATGTTTTTGTCATTGGCAATGAAGGTGAGGTGACTGATGGGGAATTATAAAAAAATAAATAATAATTTCCAGAAGTACATTGTTGGTTATTTTGTCAATATTCTGCACTTGACTGAAAGTAGAATTAAATCATTTAGAAATTCTTCCCAGTTTTGTAAATCAAGATGCTGACCACAAAGTCCACTGGTGCAATACACAGAGGACTTGGCAGTTCACTTTTGGCAGTTTTGTGGAAACTGTAGAAACTATCTGGGGACTATTTGGAAAGTTTCCACTTCCTTGTTGGCGTCAACATGCAAATAAGAAAAAGGATGACAAGACCAAAACCCCGATAAATAGAAATGACTTTGTCTAGACCTTAAGTGTAGTACAAACCCGATGAGGTCTGACACCTCCTCCCGTCTCGCTGGAGCACCACCTTGTGTTGACTCTAAACAACAGATGGGCATGAATATGTCAAGTGCTTCTTAAATGCTCAAAGATGTGCTACTGCAGCACCACATGTGTGAGTGTGTTCATCTCTCTCTCACAAACACACACACACACAATCACTGACACACCGCAAGGGGGCATTCCCCTCCCTACTGCACTCTCATATCTCATATTCACACCCAAGAGGTGTGGTGGTTTTCAACTACATGTAAGACAGATCGAAACATACAGAACAGATCAACAGGTGACTCACTACAGGTCCTATCTCTTTGTAATGTGCTGAAATCAGTAATAAGCAATATTCGTAGTACTGACATGAGTGCAGCTAAAGAAGTTATCAGAGCAAGAACACAGAAGAAATTTCTCTGCATTTGAAAACACATCACAAAGGTTCACGACCAGAAGTTAACAACAAACTGACCACCTAACCAAACATAAGTCGCCTCTGTATAGTGAGCTCTGTTCTAAAAGATACAATACCTGTTGAATGGCTACCTATCAAGAAGCGGCAATGTTCCATTCACATAAAAAGAAATTATGGAAGAAGTTTCTTCAGTTACTAAAGTGTATAGCACTTAAGGCGGTGACCTCATTGTCTATTAAATGGAAGCACTGCAGCCTTCTCAACATTTAAAATAACAGCAACAGTGTCAAATAGAATAATGGTCAGTCTATAAAGAAACTTGGATCGAAATGGAAATAACTATTCCTGCAGTGGCACTCAGTCTGTGTGCATATCCTAGAGATGTACACCAATTTCAGTGTCTATTACGGCGGATGGAACTCATAAAAAACGCAAACATTCAGAACATGAAACTATTATGTGTGAAGAAAATAGAGGTAAATTGGATATTTACTCCTGTACCTGAAGAAGAGCCAATTTAGGCTAAAGCTTTGAAATGTTTAAAAAAGACTCTTTAAAGATTACTAGCAACGAAATCTCAGGTACAGATTGGAACTCAACAACGACATGAGTTCTGCGAACAATGACGAGTTGAAATTGCAATTGCGCGGCTCAGGTAAAAGTAAAGGAGACCTTGAGTTGGGACCATTTTCCAAGTCAAAAAGTACTGTTTAAAAGATTGAATGAACTATGATTTTAGAGCTATGAATGAAACCATGGCAGATAACTCACTGATCCGCGACCTGATGCATTCACTGATAAAGACTGTGTGATGTGTTTCAAATGCAGAGAAATTTCTTCTGTTCTTTATCTGATAACTATTTTAGCTGCACTCACCTTGTCAGTACTACCCGAATATTACTTATTACTGATTTCAGCACATTACAAAGAGATAGGACCTGTGGTAGTCACCTGTTGATCTGTTCTGTATGTTGATCTGTCTTGCATGTAGTTGAAAACCACCACACCTCTGGGTGTGAATATGAAGATAAGTGCAGTAGGAATGCTGCAGTGTATCGTGTTGTGTGTGTGTGTGTTGTGAGAGGGCGGAGCTTTTCCACACATGTGGTGCTGCAGTAGCACATCTTTGAGCATTTCAAAAGCATGACATATTCATACCTATCTATTTATTTAATTCTTTAATTGGTGCTCAGCGAGACGGAGGAAGTGTCAGACCTCATCGGGTTGTACTACACTTAAGGTCTGAACAAAGTCATTTCTGTTGCTCGGGGTTTTAGTCTTGTCATCCTTTTCTTGTTTCTTGGCCTTAACAAGGAAGTGGAAAACTTTCCCAAATGGTCCCAGACTTTCTACAGTTCCACAAAACTGAAGTGTTCAGTCTCTCATGTATTGCGCAGTGGACTTTGTGGTCAGCATCTTGATTTTACAAAATGGAAGATTTTGATGATTTAATTCTAACTCAGTCCAAGTGCAGAATATTGACAAAATAACCAACAATGTGTATACAGAGTATTTATTATTTTTATAATTCATCAGTCACCTCACCTTCATTACATAATGACAAAACATATATATTTAATGTTCTATTTCATTCTCTCTAACGTGGTTTTGCATGCATTGTAGTCAATATAATGTGACTGAGTGTGTCTGAATGATGGCTGTCGGTTTGGAATGAGGGCGGTTTCATCAACAGGTTTGATGTCGGATGTTGAAGCGGTGATATTTGATAATGACCAGAGGCCAGGCACTGATGTAATGAAGGGCTGATTGGTGAGGAAGCTAAGCAGGTGTCTGGACGTGGTGTGTGGTCGGAAAGCTGTGGGTCAGACTGAATCGCACGGCTCACTGCTGCTTTGGCAGCTGCGGCGGCAGCCGCGATTCGGAGTCTGTAATGTTGCTCCGCTGGTGCGTTTGTGACGTGCGGCAACGGTGTTATGTTTGTTATGTGTTCTAAATGTTTCGGCATTGGTCCCCATCAATGATGCGTTATCCGCTGTTTGTACATGGGCATTGTGACTTCGTCTGCTGAAGATAACACCGGAAAAAGGCCGGATGGCTTCTTTAATCACGGTGCGGTCGATAAATGGATGTCGCAGCCTGGTCACTTCGCGCTGTTCTCTGGCTGTCGATTCCATTTGTTCCATCACCATCTTGTTTCGTCTGGCTGCTGTCTGTGACGCTCCGCCGCGCCTGTGACGGTGATTTCAATTCGTCACTGTGGTCCGGCAATCGGTCCTGTGACGCCGGTGTGGTCAGGTGAACTGACCGAAGGGCACTGCTGCTCGTGCTGGTTGTTGTGAACCGCTCGATCGCGCCCGAAATCGCTGCTGATCAGGCAGATTGAACATTTGTTATACGCATCCTGAGGCGACCTTTCGGGTGAGATGTTGGGTTGTGGATGGGGAAAGTCGAGACGAACCAATCACTGCGGTCGTTCCTCCTGTCGGTGCTCGCTCGTTATTCATCAGGCGCGGTGGGCGATCGCTTCGCTGTGCTGCCGAGGGCAAAATGTCGTTCTGGAAGGCAAATAAGTACGGTACCAGTAAGGTGCCGCATTTAACCGGCTTTCTGACCCATCCGGCAGCTTGACGCCACTGTCTGTTCAAAATACATGCTACGTTAGCCGTCGTTTTCGTCACAAAGTGAAAGGACGCTTTAACCTAAACGAAGCTTCGCAACTCAACTCTAATATTAGATGATTTGTGAGGATGGATATTTCTAGTAAATGTTGTATCGTTGTGCGTTTGTATGGTTCGTGGATCAAGTTGATTACTACAATGATGAAAGCCGTCGACGTTGACTGTCGCGCTGGGCACTTTTCCGTGTGGTGGTGGTTGTCTTGCATCGGCCACAACGCGATGATGATGCGAAATTCGCGTTTTCTAACGGTCAAGGATTGCGCGCCGCCAGCAGAGACCGTCGTAAGGCAATGCTGCGTGCGCTGTTGCTGTTGATCTGCAAAATCCGGGTTCGTAAACTCGCTCGCCTCGAGCGTTGGTCTGGCGTGATCTTTCTGCCATTGTCTGTGTAATGAGTGAAGAATGAGCCTTCAAAGTGCTTTGTTCTGCTGTGCCTGCCATTTCTTTCTGAATAGCTCACGCCATGCAGTGGTAGCAATCCGTGGTCGAACGCTAATTATCTGAAGATAAGCCGTAATCAATCCCCCATGCGATTTTTTTAATGTTAAAATTTTCGTAATCTTTATATTCGCCCCCAGCTTCTGTGCGAACTGCTAATGATTCGTGCCATCTGAAAGATGACAAATCTTTGCCGCATTGTTCGCACTCGGTTTTACGGTTGATTTGGATCTCATCAACAATCGTGTTATATTCCGTCGAGCATTCGCTTCAGGACTGATCATTTTACCAGATATGATTTTTTCCTGTTTTCAATTCATGTGACAGATGTGGGAGGAAGGGAGATGTGCACTCACCCGGAGGAGGACGGCAGTGAGGAGGAGATATTTGGTCGTTATGACCTTGATGTGGTCGTTTAATCGGCGGATCATCTTCGATACGCCGCTCTGACCCATCTTTCGAGATGGTTGGATGTTGGTTATCGTGCTGTCGTTTTCACGTTAACTTCCTCTCTTTATCTTCCTGTTGGTACGATGAACGGAAAACTTTCGGTCTGAAGAAAAGGACCGCACGACGGTGGTCAGAATGATGATGAAGTGATGAAATCAGGTAATAACTATTTCGGGAACTTTCGGTAACTGCCAGATCTTTCTGCCGCTCGTCGAACGAACCGCAGAGCTGCACCCGGCTGATCACTTAACTATCGCTGGAATATCCCGGGCCTGAATGGGCCACTGAACCTCGAACGCTCTGCAGCATCGTTGTTGTTGTGCTGCCTGTTAACGGCTTTTGTGTGTTGTGTCATGCTCAAAGGGATGAGAGTTATACCTGACGAACGTTAAAACTGTTGATCATCGTCACTGCGGGGTTCCGGAGGAAGGGTCGGGCTGAACGTCGTTTATAGCCGTACTGGAGACACATTGTTTCTTTTATTTTTCGCTTCCTGTGCTGTGTGCGCTTATTTAATACTGCATTGGGTACGCTCGGTATCGAAGCGTAATCATGGTTGTCTGTGTCGTGCACGAATAGATGAATGTGGGCTGAGATATGGAAGAAGGACGGAGATGCGCCCTGGGAGAACATCGTGATGGGTATGCCGGGCACTCTTGAGGCTTGCCTGCAGGCCAGAGGCCAGACTGAGCTGGTGCCTGCTGTCGTTTGATTACAGGGTTAACCTGAGGTCTTTGATTGGGCACTGTGACCAATTCGAGGTGAACACAACAGTCCGCTCACTGACTTACTGTTGTCAGTTAACACGGTAACTAGGTAACGTGGGCTCTCCGCCCCACGTGGCGCGATATGTGTACTGTGCAGTGATTTGAAATTCTCTCGCGATCATGACTCCACGTGTACCAATAAACGTTTTTGTCGGCAAACCGATCATAATGAAGACTGCTCGGTGCTGAATATAGGATATGCGGTCTGGGGTATTCTGGCTTAAGCAGCGGGCGTCTGGCTCGCCAATATTTCCGGCCCTCTGTGTTGCGCATTGACGAACTTTCATCTGTAACTATCATGCAGATAATATGAACTTGACCGAATGGATGTTGATATCTTGAAACAGCAATCAATCGCCAACAGATAAAATGAGATGTTCTTCTCGGTGAAACAAGCTGGCAGCGCTGAGCCCTGGTTTGTGATCATCGGGGGAAAAAGACTGATGATTTGTCGGGCGACGGTGAGACCAACGAAATGCTGCTGCTGTTGCGTGTAACGCTCGGCCGGTGAAATCTCAGGCTGCTGCACCAGATCGGCAAAGTTTCGACTCTTTGTTCGCGCCAGCTTTGCTCAGATATCAGCGGGTCAGTTGACTCGCGCAGTTCTAATGTTGCTCGCTGAACAACGGCTGGAATGTCAGCTGACTGGCTAACGGTGAGGATTTATTATGAGGCCCGGAATGAGCCTTTGGCCGGCTAACTCATAGCCCTGTCATTCTCTTGTTCACTGCGCCTGGCGTATAAGGTCTTCTCGGGCTGCCTGGTTGCGCCTCAGGGAGCCTGGTGATCACCTGGAGTGCCTGCTCAGGGGTCACTTGCACGTCTGCACTGCGCCTGCCTGCCTTGCACTGCGCCTGCCTCCGTCTCGCGCCCATCGTGTGGGCGGCGGAGGTGTTCTGTTGTGTGTGCAAGCACTAGCGATCAAGGATCGGAAGGTCGTTTATCTGGCATATACTGAGTCGATGTCGTGATGTTGAAGAGATCACTATTCTCGCTGGCGGCTTCTCTTGAGGAGCATTAATGTCAAAAATCTGGTGAGCCTGATATGAACAGGACATCATATCATTTCTCAAAATGTTTTCATCGGCCTATTTTATTCATGTCCGCTTTCATGTGTTTGTCTCATGGCGTTACTCATTGTACTGCGACCTCATAATGGTGTTTTCCGCTCTGGGCTGTGTAGAATAGTCTGTATGGACAATGCACTGTCAGAAAACGAAGCCATGGGTGTTTTAAAGTGAGCCAACCCCGAGATTGCGGAATCTCACGTGAGTGCGTCTCGTGATTTCACTGCGTCACCGGATGCGTCGCGGGCACGGAGGGTCATGAATGTTCGACAGGGAAATCCGCTGGTGCGATGACAGATCGATATTGATAGCCTCTGCATGTGTTTGCCTCTGTCTGCTTTCTGCTGTTGCTGACCGTTGCTGACAATTGCGCGGGCTCGCAGTGAAGATGAAAGCACTGGAGAGCAGGAATTGAGAGGAAAACCTGAAGGGAACCGATGACGTTTCGGAAGGCGAGAAAGACTGCTGCTGCGCTCGCGGACCTCCTGCGCTCCGCTGTTTCGGCTGCGGGCTGCTGCCGCCGTGCTCGTGCTTCAAGCGCCGCCGCGACAAGCGGGTGGCGTTTGGACGAGGATGACGCTCCCCTGCGGCGTGTCATGAGGTTTATGATTTCTCTGGTATTGACGGCGAACTGACTGTGGGCGCTGTGAAACTGAAATGTTGTTCAATTTATTGTCAATCTTTGCTGGGAGCCTGGAAGTAATACATATTAAACGCCTGTGTTTGGCTGTTGTGCTAAAGTCGTGTTCAAACAGATCAAATTCAAACGTCTGTCGAGCGCCTCTGGTTATCTGGTGATCGTGTTGCATTACTGAAATGCCCGCGGCGATGGTCGTTGATAAACCAAGATGCGTTCAACTCTGAACATGCTGTAATTTCGTTAATGTTAATCGTGATGCTCCGCCGGAGCCGAACTGCCCACAGTTGAGTTGACGATCGTATTGATTGATATGCTGACTGACAACCACTGCTCCGTGACCCCAAGGAGCTTATAATAAAATTGTTTGATGAGGGCTCTTTCGCTGTCATCAGCGTGGAGGAAGAATGGTGGTGAGCTGGTACTGCTGGCGACGTGAAGGAATCGGGTGAAACATTTATTGTTGGTGTGATATGTTCGTGATGTAAAATATCGTACGAAATTTGAAGATGATGTGGCTGCTGAAGGCTGAGATACCGTCGATGTCGAGATGAGAGACCGGACTTCGGTGTTTAATGACCAATCTTTACTCTGCATGACTAACTGTGTGCACGTGCGTAACGGGGCGGGCTTTGGTTTCGGTGTGCGCAAATGACGCTTCGTGGACAAGATTCGCGTTTTATGATGCAACCGTCGCGGCTGCTGCGGCACGGCATCTCTTTTGTCGCTTCTCTCCTCGCCTTCCCCTCACTCGTTGTCATGCTCGTTTTCCTCGCTCTCTTTTCGCTATTTTCTTCTTGCCTGCTCTGTTGTGACTGTTGCGCGCTGGGCGCCAGGCGCCTGATGTGAGCACGGGATGCGGCGTGCTGGGACTGCTCAGCCTGCGTGCGGGTTAAGGCTGCGCATCGGCGGAGATGTAGCTCGGCCATTACCTATGCGCATGCGCGGCAATGACAAGCCGCACTATTTACTGGGTACGCGAACCTATATTGCCATGACTGGCCCACGATACTTACACTGGTCTGTTCAGTTTTCTGAGGCGCAGGCTGGGGGACCAAGCCACCAGGGCGTTACTTTATGGTGAATCCTTTCAGATGTCGGGTGACTGATAAAACAGCCTCATCTCCGGGGAGAGAGGACTGCCTGGCGCTGATCAGGCTCGGACTCACTTCTTCCGTGACAGTGGTGGCATGGCACTGTACTGAGCGTTTTATTTTTCAAACGCTTTGCCCCGTAATAATGTATTACTCTATCAGTCATCTTTCGGTCTATGCCAGCCTACTG
>BRZM01000675.1:15603-50610 GCA_033238685.1 Lates japonicus | reverse complement strand
GCCTCTGCTCCACTAACTTGTGTAACTTAGTGGGTTGTCTCATTGAGCTTGTCTTTCATCAGTCTTTCTGAGAAGCTGAAATATTCCTCTTAACCACAATAAGATCTTGTTTTAATAGAGACCAATGAAAGACAAAGAGGGCAGAACTTCATCTTTCCATTAGATTAATGCAGGCTCAAGTGGGATCAGCTGATCTGGTTGGTGCTGATGACTTCATACCCCCCCCCCCCCCCCCCCATTTACACTAAGTCCTCTATTTATGGTATATTTAATATTAATAGACATGTGCAAACATTAAGAAAGGGAATACATATGCAAAGAAAAAGAAATAACGCAATGTTTTTATGATGGTTCAGTCATTTCTACCATGAACGTAGGCCAGCAAGGACATAAAATTGAAGTTCTCACAGTTGTAAAGTTTTTTTTTTTTTTTTTTTTTTTTAAATCTCTCGTGAGTCCTTTTACAAAACAGAGTCATAGGTCCCAGGAGCAAAAGAGGCACAATGGTTGCATAAAGATTATAAAACCAACCCCATTTACACCATGTGAAGTTATGCTGAGGACCAAGTGATGACTTGCCACTTCAACCTATGCTCTAGATATTGTTTGTAGTGAAATGGCTTTTTTGTGCGGAGGCCTAGGTTAAGGCTGGAAAAGCATGAACTATTCAGCAGCGTGTAATGTTTAAAAAAAACAATACAGTGAAATATTCATAATGGAATTGTTATGGCTAAGAAAAGTGTTATTTATTGATGTAATGCATGTGATGGAAATTGGGGAGGGGTTATGTGTGGACAAACATGCTTGTGAAATAGTCTGTTTCTGCAGAGGGCTGCCGTGCAACCTATGAAGCATTTTAGCTGCCCTGGCCGTGTTTCTCACCCACCCACCCCCGCTCGTCCCACATTCCTCTTACAGTAGCTAGGCACACCTACTGTTGAAAAGCCAGTGCTAGCTTGTGTTTTTGCTATCAGTGATGTTGCAGTTGTTAAAAGCTGTTTGTTTGTAGTCAGCCTGGGGGAGACATGACCTGTGCAGTTGATAACTGAACAGCACAACAGACATGACTTCGAGAGGTTGCATTTTTCGTTTTCTAAGAATTCTCTTTGCTATTCTCACACACTACTTCTTAATTTTTTTCCCCCCTGCATTTTGCTGTTTTCCCACTAGCAGAGTCATTCCCCTGAACGGTTATCTCAATGAATGAATTCACTACTGCTGTCACAGCAAAAGGCTGCCACAGGTATAGCAGGTGTTATGTGTGTGTATGTGACTGGAGTACAGAAAAAAATGCTGACAAGCAGGAAGTCAAACTGTTAAGGGTATTCCACTGAAACCTTTGAAGTCTTTGTGCTTATAGCACAGAGGTTGTGCATACAGGTTTCTGTGTGCGTGTGCCTCTGTGTGGTCCTGTGTCCAAGTCGTTTTTCACAACACCTCTGAATTTTGTGCATGGAACACCTGCGTTCCCCTGGGATTCTTACAACACCTTGTTGCTTTTGTTGAGTCAAGCCTCAACCAGGGTGACCCGTACAAGGGAAAAAAAAAAAAAAAAAGCCCTCTCCCACTACATATTAGTCACACACACACACACAGTGAAGACAAATAATTACTGACCCAGAGTAAATTACACCTTCTATTATTTTCCAAGAACAAACAAGTCTAGACTTGACTCCAGGTGGGAAATGGGGATACCCAAATTAGAAGTGAAAAGCAGAGCAATGGGTTTGTGTGCATGCATGCACAAACATGTGTGAGTGTGTGTGACTAATATGTAGTGGGAGAGGGCTTTTTTTTTTTTTTTTTCCCTTGTACGGGTCACCCTGGTTGAGGCTTGACTCAACAAAAGCAACAAGGTGTTGTAAGAATCCCAGGGGAACGCAGGTGTTCCATGCACAAAATTCAGAGGTGTTGTGAAAAACGACTTGGACACAGGACCACACAGAGGCACACGCACACAGAAACCTGTATGCACAACCTCTGTGCTATAAGCACAAAGACTTCAAAGGTTTCAGTGGAATACCCTTAACAGTTTGACTTCCTGCTTGTCAGCATTTTTTTCTGTACTCCAGTCACATACACACACATAACACCTGCTATACCTGTGGCAGCCTTTTGCTGTGACAGCAGTAGTGAATTCATTCATTGAGATAACCGTTCAGGGGAATGACTCTGCTAGTGGGAAAACAGCAAAATGCAGGGGGGAAAAAAATTAAGAAGTAGTGTGTGAGAATAGCAAAGAGAATTCTTAGAAAACGAAAAATGCAACCTCTCGAAGTCATGTCTGTTGTGCTGTTCAGTTATCAACTGCACAGGTCATGTCTCCCCCAGGCTGACTACAAACAAACAGCTTTTAACAACTGCAACATCACTGATAGCAAAAACACAAGCTAGCACTGGCTTTTCAACAGTAGGTGTGCCTAGCTACTGTAAGAGGAATGTGGGACGAGCGGGGGTGGGTGGGTGAGAAACACGGCCAGGGCAGCTAAAATGCTTCATAGGTTGCACGGCAGCCCTCTGCAGAAACAGACTATTTCACAAGCATGTTTGTCCACACATAACCCCTCCCCAATTTCCATCACATGCATTACATCAATAAATAACACTTTTCTTAGCCATAACAATTCCATTATGAATATTTCACTGTATTGTTTTTTTTAAACATTACACGCTGCTGAATAGTTCATGCTTTTCCAGCCTTAACCTAGGCCTCCGCACAAAAAAGCCATTTCACTACAAACAATATCTAGAGCATAGGTTGAAGTGGCAAGTCATCACTTGGTCCTCAGCATAACTTCACATGGTGTAAATGGGGTTGGTTTTATAATCTTTATGCAACCATTGTGCCTCTTTTGCTCCTGGGACCTATGACTCTGTTTTGTAAAAGGACTCACGAGAGATTTAAAAAAAAAAAAAAAAAAAAAAAACTTTACAACTGTGAGAACTTCAATTTTATGTCCTTGCTGGCCTACGTTCATGGTAGAAATGACTGAACCATCATAAAAACATTGCGTTATTTCTTTTTCTTTGCATATGTATTCCCTTTCTTAATGTTTGCACATGTCTATTAATATTAAATATACCATAAATAGAGGACTTAGTGTAAATGGGGGGGGGGGGGGGGGGGTATGAAGTCATCAGCACCAACCAGATCAGCTGATCCCACTTGAGCCTGCATTAATCTAATGGAAAGATGAAGTTCTGCCCTCTTTGTCTTTCATTGGTCTCTATTAAAACAAGATCTTATTGTGGTTAAGAGGAATATTTCAGCTTCTCAGAAAGACTGATGAAAGACAAGCTCAATGAGACAACCCACTAAGTTACACAAGTTAGTGGAGCAGAGGCTAGCTGGGAAGGAAGGCAGAACACCTCAGCTCTCTTTAAGCTACTGTGGTTACTGATAACTGCTATTGCTCCTGCTAACTGCATCATCAGTTGTCAGTGCTAACATCAAACAGAGTTCTACCAACAAGTTCAAGAGTTTGATTTCTCAAAGAAATGAGCAAGTTTGTCTGCACTCCCTCCTGTTGCCTTCCCATTCATAACAGAGGCACATGGGTAAAGTCTCTAGCCACCACCACACCAAACCATCCAATAAACACAGTTACACAAGGATTTCCCATCTTGTCGCTATAGTACTTTTTTAGCACAACAAAAAGAAGAATGACCGCTGTTGGCATTAAAAGAGAAATTTCTTAAAATTATTTTGAACCTTTTTTTGTCATTATTTAATTTGTAGTGCAGTCAGTTTATCACTGTGAACTGAACTGTCTTGATATTTTTGATCTCCAAAGATCAAACCTCCTGTCTTCAGTGATCCCCTAACTTTTCAGCACCGGCAGGTCAAAACTTTGATCTAATAATTTGAGCAAAACTAATGATATTCACATCAGCATGTGAGCATGTGGACATTAGCCTTTAGCTCAAAGCACCTATGTGCTTCTATACATCCTCACAGAGCTACTAGCTAATGTTCCCACAGAAATGCCATATAAATGAATATAAATAATAAGTTTGTTACACTGTGACTATTTAAGGACCCTCTGACAACAAGGTTCATGTTATAGCAATAATAGTAAACTATGATATATTCGTCATCCGCAGGGATGAAGATCAGTGACAAGACTGCAAATCTTCCATTATTGTACAGAAGCGCCTGTAGAAATTTTTACGTTGTGAAGCTCAGAGCAATGGCCATATGTTGCACATCATATCTCATGGCTTAAATGGACTATAAATCATGTTGTACCACAGGACAACATGGGCCCGGACATATTCTCTCTCCTCTGCATGAAATATTGAACCATAAAAGAACCATGATCCTTCTCTCACAATGACATAATGTGGATAAACCAGCAAGCCCGAGACCTCAGACCATTCACACAACATATATGTGTCACGCTGATATTTACTGGCTCACAAATACCTTGTGCTGTGTCACTGAATTAAACACAGGGACAGCTGCAATTTGTCAGCTCGCTTGTAAATGTGATTTGACAGCAGCTGACAAATTTACGACTGAGGGTAGAGCCATGATAGACCACTGAAATCACTAAAAAGACAATCAAAATTCAATTCACCATCCATTTTGTATGGTTTCTATTTCGCAGCAAGTGCACTTCATCATACATACACACACACACACACACATTTAAAAAAAAAATACAGTGAATCTGCTTGTGAACTGACAGCATGCATATGTGGCGCCTCACTACACTGATAGCTTTTTTTTTTTTTTGCTTATGCTGAAGTTTTAACACAATACCATTAACCCTCAGGTGCCCTGTCACCCACTTTCTCCTTTATAAATATATACTGTACATAACAGTGTTCAGTGGTCTGTTCCTCAATCTATTTTTATCCCAGCACCTCTAATAAGATCAGCTCAAAACACATATTAATATAGAGAGTCTGAGAGGGGCAGATTTCTGAAGAGCTCAGCAGCAAGGAGTGACATGGTGCAGGGTGTATATGACACAAGGACCTTGGTGCTTTCACTGAGTGTCCTTGTCAGTTGCTCTTACTTTTCCTCACCATCAATGTTGCTGCCAACATCTCACATCAATGGGGTAATCAAATAAGGACCGATGCGAATCAGTAAATCTGACAACTAGATTTAGCCAGGACCTGTGTGCATGCGTGCACCACAAACACAGCAATATATATAAATATATATAAAATGTATAAACCAACATCATTTGTAGTGACATCAGATGACAAGCAATCTGCACTTTGTCTACTTTATTATTCATTACTGGAAAACTGCAGTTGACTCCATGCTCAATTTAGATCCTCATTGATATTTTTGCTTCAAGCTATTGTAGCAGAAAGGAAATAAGAAAACACATTGCTCAGGATGAAAAACCCACAATGATAAAAACTTACTACTCCAGCAACATTAAGATAACAAAATTAGATTTAATTGGATTAATGGTGATGGAGCACTTCTTAGTCTCAACTGTACAGCAGACACACAGTGTATCTGATGAACTTGAATAACCTGCATGTTCCTTAGTCATTTTAAGACCATACACTACACAAGCTGCTAGAGCGTCTAATTTAATCATTAACAGCTTTATCACTGTGAAACTATTCTCTCCTGCACGACCCAAAACGGAAAGAAAAATAAAGCACAGATTATCCTGTTTTGTATAAAATCTTCCCCCTTTATCAACAGTCTGTCTCTCTGTCTGTCTGTCTGTCTGACAAAACGTGATGACTTTCCATTTTTTATGATTGAGAAGGTTCAGCGGTGGCCGGGGCTCAGTGTCGCTGTCAATGCTCATTCTGTTATAAAGTCTCAGATTTGACATATTTTGCACTTGCTTGCATTGATCCATGATTGTTGCACATCCTTATTCCAGCTCTTTTTCTCACCGCTCAAAAAGACTGCTGATTTGGTTAGCGAGAAACACACACACCCCTCTGCTGTCCAAACCTTCTTTGTCTGTGTCGACAGAATCTAGAATTACTGTGGAGATATTAGGAGACCTTTTCTTGCTGCTGTGTTGAGTTGGAGGGCACCGGGAGGACATTTGGCCCCCATCAACAAGACTTTGGCATGCAAAAGACCAGTCTTGCTCAGTCTGAAAGGATCAGATTTTACTGACAGGTCATTTTGGAGGAGGTCGAGGGGAGCCAATGTTGCCCTTGCAGGGAAAAGTGATACAGCAGAGGAGGAGGAAAAGGAAATAAAGTGCACCACAAACAGATAAGAGGGAGATAAGGACCCCACCGCAGAGGCTGCAGAGGATTAGACTGTTGGCTTAAAAAGGCAAGGAAACATTTCAAGGTAGCATTCAAATACCCAAAGCTATACAGTCAACTGCAAACACAGAGCTTACGCACAGGAAACCAGGGAAAGTTAGTTTAATGGTTGACTTCATCCAGAGGGTGTCCCTGTCTGTTGACATTTGACCAAGTAAAAATATACAGTATGTAGCCTTTACATGGCATAAGCCAAGCATGTAGCCAGCAAACAGCCCTGCTCTTTTAGGTTTTATACCAACAGAAAGACAAGTGAACAATGAACATGCTGAAAGCCCCGAGGAGACAGCTACAGCAGTCAGACCAGTCAATCACAGGAGTTAGTTAGAGAAAATAAGATACCAATAAAGCGCACTAGTACACAAAAACAAGTACAAAGCACATTAAAGCCAAAGAAAACACACTGCGTGACAAGAAAAACAGAAAACTCAGTTAATACATATGGCACCAAAACCACATTACGTGGATCATGTTTACCTATAATTGCATGAATTATAGCCCTTTTGTACAGAAAACACGGGCATGACACGCTCAACTGAACACACATTCAACCCATTCATGAGACAGCTGCCACAGGTTAATCCTTCTGCGTCTCAGTTTAGACACTTGAGTCTGCAACTACAGATCCATAAACCTCACAATCACATAGAATTACATTACATTTGTACCAAATAAGTTTAGTTTCACTTTGGTTTCTTTCTCATTATCGCTTCGTTTTTAATGACTTATGTGTCTTAATCTTGCATCTTATTTTTTAAGACTTAATCCAACATCTTTGCATTCACAAACAGAAATGAAAAACAAGAATTTGTAGGTCTACAGGGAGTTGAGTGGTGTAACAGTCATTGTGTTTACATGCACTTATGTAAGTGGGGTAAAGACCTCTCTCCAGTAAACCGATTTTGTAAACGAAATGTAAACAAGAAACCCGGTTACAGTCCCAGTTACGCTCAATCAGAACTAGTTCATTAGACATGTTGTCCGACTACATTGGAAATCAAAAGTGATTATAGCCACAGTCAAAGTGATGGTGAAAAGCCAGCTGTTAGATGGTGAGAGTCACAATATCATTAAGTACTGAGGTAACAGCACACATTTTCAGACAGTCGCACTTGGAAGATATTCATTGTGTTGCACACAAAGTGGCTCCTTTCTGTCCTCCACACAGCTGACCAATCTTGTAGTGAACTCCAGTGACTATGCACAACTTCATAAAGTCTTGTCATCACAATGAGTTTCCAAGTCTGGGTACCTGGTTAGGTGGAAGGTTAACACCTTGACCAATTCAGATCAACATGGATTTAACACAAACTGGGGAGTCAATATAAAGGGAGCAACAATAACAGTGACCATACTGTGTCATGTGATACAAAGTTAAGCACTAACAAGCGATTATTATCTTGAGCACAGAGTATCTGTCAGTGCTGAGACCTTGTGACAACTTTAATTTACCTGCAGAGCAATTCATATTCTATGTCATTTCACGACTGATCACTTCTCACTTCTCACCACAGTGTATCCATCACTGTTTTCCGCCTGAGAAGTGTCATTACGAAGAGGATTTTGAACAGTACACAGGTGATGGAAGCTTTTGCCCTCAGCTGTATCAAAAACAGGGTTTAAACACAGTTTGACACCACCACCAGGGCAGTGACCTCTGCAAGCTGTGAGGATACTCTGACAGAAATTTGATTCTTTGCTTCATTGATCCTTATCAAAAACTCCTCTTTTTGTCTGTCGTGACATTCCCAGTGGGAAGCGGGGAGAAAGTCGGTCTTCACCCTTCCTGTCTAATTTCCCTCCAAAAAGCTGCCTCTTGTGTTTTGATAAATACCCCTCTCTCAACCCTCCATCTCCCTCTTTTACTAATCACTCTTAATATACACAGCAAGGATAATGTAGTTGCTGTTATTTTTCACTTAAAGCAAGAGTTAACTTATAGTAGTGTCATTACTCTTTCATCTCATTTGGATTATACAATATTCCATGAATTAAATATTCAATATGAAGAAACTTCATTTCACAGATCAGTATATCTAGTGTAGAATATTGTAGTATTCTTCAGTGTGAGTGCTTGAATGGATGCTTCCCTATTGATCTCTTGGAAATAGTGAGGAGGTTATATCACAAAGATGAATAGCATGGGCAGGTCAGACAATTAGGTCAGCAGCACTGTAATGTTATATTCTGAAACAGGCCACAAAGTAGTCCCTACTTACAGTGAGAAGGAGGAGAAATGCTAGGAGGGATGGATGATTTAGATTTTTTTTCCATCACTTCCCACATACTCAGTGGATTCGTAAATTGGTAAATATATTAACCACCTCAAAGAATAGTGGTAGAACAGACTCATGGAGGATGTTTTTATGTCTACATGTGAAAAAAAAAAAGTTTTTAAAAAATCAATTTTTTTTTCTAGATTTTACGGATTTACACACAACATTCATATGAAAAAATTAGCAAATTGGTATAAACTGATTTCAAATGGAGTTGTTCTTTAACATCTAAAAGTTTTGTTACTTGCAATATAGAAATAAGCTGGAGCTTGTGCTAAATGTGGTTATCTGATGTAAACACATCTCCAAAAATGCCTCATGTAGTAAAAGGTAAAGACAGAGGCTCAAAGCAAGAAAAACGTATTGTGAATTTGTGCTCAAGCTGGTTTTTCTAATCCATTTTTCACCAAGATTTTGTATTATTCATATGCATTTTTTAAATATTTGAAATAATACTGATAAATTCCCTTTAAATGAACAACCCCATACTGTATGCAGGGTTTTTTTCAGACTAGTGCAAAGCACAAGACCTTCACTGTAGGAGAAGGTGCATTGACCTACCTCTTAGTGGGTTCGCATATGACCAATCACAGCCTGGTCACACTGGTTGTGAATCATAAATTTGTCATGTAACACAATATAACAATACTAAGCTAAGATCTGAGAGTTTGTCAGAGAGTATTCAGGGATTTTGGTTATTGCCTGAGTGAGGTACCTTGGCCAGACCATCTCTCTCTCTCACTGTGCTGTACATACTGTCTTATAACACACTCCCACATTCACACTGCAAAACTGTCCTCACACAGGAGGTTGCTACAAGCTCAGTAAACATCATTAAAACACGGTGTAAACTCATAATGATGCAGTGGAGAAAAACATTCACAAAAATACTCCGGACAAGTTTTACCTGGAAAATGGCGGAGAATTCAATTTGACTTTTCTGAACACAGAACCACAACATTCAGTCTCTCACGCCATTCACTGTCTCCTTTATGGCTTCTGCAAATCAAGTCTGAACCACTTTTACATCTGATCTTGAGAGGTGGAGAAATTTCCATGCAAAACTGACCATCACAAATTACATGAGTAAAGTAATAGTAAGTCCAGCGGAATACATAATCAGGCTTCATTAACACACCTCTGCTTACTACGTTCATGATCCTCTGTAAAGTGCATATCCAATAAGGAGAGAGGTGTATCCAGTACTAGCACAAATAACACGCTAACAGGGACACAACAGTTGTGCTACAGTAGTCAAACTTAACTATCCTGACTATTTGTCTAACTTTTTCCTATTTCTATTTCTTCTTTCAGCTTCCAGTGATCAGCAGTCACAATATTACTCCCAAGTCTCCTATTGGAAAAATGTAGAAGGTAGTAATCTGTCTTCACATGTCATCTTTCAAATACAGTATACTTTTATACTTTTTATTTGCAACTAATACATTGACATAATGTGATTCAACTCTGGTTCTGAGGCGTTATGCAACTCCTCTACCACTAACTGAGAAGAGAAGGAATAGAAAGAGATTTTATTGAGAGCATCACAAAAGACAGCCATGATGTTTGGCCTTGGAGCTGGTGGATAAAGAGCAGGTCTGCCAAAGTGACTACTTTATCAAAGAGGAATTCTTACATCACATGTTAGGTAAGGTGTTGAGGCGTGACTGCAGACTAATTTGCTGTTAGCTGTGTGGGTCTGTCGGGTTTTCCAGATGCTGAGTGTCTCACGTGTGTGTTCATATGTCAACCTGACAGACCAGATGCTCATAACTTGAGCATTTCTCGGAGAAGAGAAGAGAGAGAAGAGAAGAGAAGAGGAAGAAGAGAAGAGAAGAGAAGAGAATTTGAGTTGGATGTCACTATAGATCCACAGCCGTGCATCAATCTACTTGGCGTGGTATTTTGGCCTCAAAAAAGATTCATATTTTATGCATAACAAATAATACAAAAAAAAAAACCCAGAAGCATCGCATAGACAAAAAAATTACCTCCTCCTCTTTGTCACGCAGCTGCATGAAAAAAAAAAAAAATTGGGAGAGTGATCCACACACATAGACATGCAAACATGTTCACACGCACGCACTACAAAGTGTGACCTTCAGGTCTGATCATCTGCAATGCAGTGATTAGTTTTATTGGTGTGGAAGCAGACTGCACCGATAAGACTTTTCCCCTGCTCATGTGAAGTTCACATCATCTGCATGCATGTGGCAAAGACCATTCCTGTCAATCATACTCGCACTGTGAATCAATGATCTGGTCAACAAAAAAAAATATGTCCTGTATTTAACCTAAGTAATTCTTGTGTACTTATGTTAAGACTTTAAACCAGTAGGCTCTCTGTTCGGACTCACCATGCTCTCCTTCAGCCTTTAATGCCTTGCGTACCCGCCGCTCCACAATCTTAGCAAAAGATGTTGCCTCCATATCAGGCTGCAAAAGTCTATACTTGTTCAAGCTTATTTTTTCTCAGTTCCTAAACAATAGATTTAACAGAATTTAGAATAAGCATATCCCTTCCACTGTGACCGCTCAGGTTTTCACACCTCTGACACAATGTCCCACAGAGCTTGACAGGACCTTTTAACCCGATCACACGATTATGGCCACCTTCTCACACATATACACACACGCATACCTTGCCTGTCACCCACTTGTAAAGGCCCCACCACCATCTCCCCACCAGAACCTTCCAACACGCAGATAACAGTATCCCACAGATAGCACTGACACTTTCTCAGCCCGGCTGGAGGTAACCTACCAGAAATGTCAAGTGCTGTCATGTCATGGCTAAATGGTGTTGGTGAAATGGCAACTTCTAAACCACATGTATGGCATGCGACAGCAAGTGAGACTGTGCAATGCATCGAGTCCCCAAACAAAAAGCTCTCCAAAATATAAAATATTGTGTAGTTGCTGACTTTTTGGTATGTGTTGTTTGTAGAGAAGTGGTTCTGCTTCCACTCTGTTTCCTGGTGCTGTATCTGTCTGGTCTCTGACACACTGTACTGAGTGCTTCACCGTCTCAAGCCTAGTGTGTATAAGAGAAAACAACTAGCCTGTCTGCGCAGGGAGCTGAGCACTCTGCTACAAACAGGTTGTAGTACTGCCCAATTCATCATTCTCCCTCATCCCTCTTTGAATAAGGACAGCCACAGGCAGACCGGCCTGAAACTCTGGAATTGAACTTTAAAAAGCAGGGGATGTGCAATAGGTGAAACAAGAGCGTAAGAACTTCTGAAAGGTCATCATAAAAATGTTGACAAAGCGGTGTAAGTGCCCAGGGAAAAAAAAAAAGAAAGAAAGCAACAAAGTGCTGGGCTTGTCGTGTGTGATGAATAGGACAGAAGCTCTGGAGCTGCTGCCATTTTTTTTCTTTTTTACAATAAAACTGTCTGAAGTGTTCCTACTCCCAAACAATGCACAAAATGAATCGCCACACAGAGAGAGAGAGAGAGAGAGAGAGGGGCAAGAGAAAGCAGGGGAAGACAGGCGGCAGCAGCACAATACCTGCTGCACTGCAAAAAATCTACACAGCATGCATGCCACTACACAGCCTCCAGCACTGCTCAGAACAGACCCTGTACAGCGGGAGGTGACAGAGAGACAGACTGAGGTCACAGTGAACATGTGTGTGAAACTGGGACAGACAATAAAATTGTATTCATTTTAATACATGCCTTTACTAAATAGTTAACAAATAACATGAAACATTTTTGATTACGTCAATTTCGCTTTCAGTAGGTTCCAGAAAGAAATACAATTCTATGGATGCCTGTAAGGCAGGCTAAGCTCTGCTGTTAAAAAGCTTTGTTGGCAGAAGATGCAGAAATTCCCTGAACCATGACGGTCGGCTATGTAAGATTTAGAGTGAAAAGAGAAAAAATGCAAAGGGCGGCATTTGGGAGTAGGAGGTTATTTCAGGCACAAACAGGACAATTAATCTTTACTATAGAGTCCTGTTTCAGCAGATCCATCAGTGGTTTATATTAAGGAAGGATTTTACTGCTTAAGGAGACTGATTGCGAGGTATACAGTACAAATATGCCATTACAAAGTTACAAATCTACAATCAATGTGTGCTTGAATGTATTTACTGTATTAAAAATTCAGGTTGAACTGTTCTTTTCAGAAAACCCTGCAACCCTATGCACTCCTGCTGCTGGTCCCCATTCAAATGAATGAGAAGGTGTTCACACATGATACAAGTCAGTCTGAACATAATACTGCAGTAACCGTATACAGACTGAACAATACACAGCCTCAGTAGACACAAAAGTGCATCAACTACTGGACAGCTATCACCAAAACTCAAAGTGAAATTGATCAATTTAGCACTGAGCAGACAATGCCAAGTGACAGATTATCTGGGCACCATGAGAAACACAGAGGCTGCCAGACTGACAGAGTGACCACAACCTGGTCATTCAGACAAACCTGAAAAAAGACACACAATCAGTTCTGCTAACAACAAGCGGTAGAGACAAAGCAACACAGCTACACTGTGGCCCGATAAAGAAATAAGAACTAAGCTCTCAACCAAAATAAAACTTAAATACCAAGAACTCAACACACTACCCGACCAAAGCAAAATTCAATATATATTTAGGGGGAAAAGTGGCATAGCCATGGAAACAGCAAAATACAGTATGTCAGCGCAGGTCACACCCTGAGGGAACTATACTCAGCTCCTCCCTTGTTTTTTTATTTCTCACCATTTTAAAACCATAACCCTTCTGCCCTTCATTTATGTAGTAATGTATAAACCATTTGTTGACTTTTTTATTTTTACATTTTGAATTATTACGTCAACATTGTAAACCTTGAACAACGCAAGATTGTATCTCATTAGAGTGAAAGAAAGGAAGAAAAAAGAGAGAGCATCCTGCTCAGCTTATTCCATCAGCACAGAGCACAGTCAGATGATGGACAACAGTAATAAATGAGCTACAGGCCAACAGTGAGTCATGAAATCATATCAGCAATCAATCATAATGAAATCATTGAAATGTACTTCCAGCACAGGAAAAGAGCGGACCCAGCTGACCTCGCTCTGTGTTTCCCTCCAACAGTCCTCATTGCTCTAAAACAGTAGAGCAGCAAGCCATCACTTTAGCTGTGTGCCTCTGGCTGTATGATTTGTAGCAACACGTACTGTGGCTCAATAACAAACAGGAACACACATACGGCCCAGTATGTTCAGCCTAGTGTGTTTGATAAAGGTTAAAGATGCTACATTCCTGTCATCAGAACCACAGGGGAACACGACCCAACCCTCTTGCTGTATAGCAACAGTGACATGCTAATGCGAATGCATCATTTCCCACTCCTACATGATGGCCGGGAAACAATATTACTAATAATACACGGACTCACTCAGCGCACTCTGTCAGCCCTTTAACCCTTCAGCTGCTGGGTCTGAGAACAAAAGTATTACCTACTCTGTGAGCAGGTAATATATCAATAGGTACCATTAGCACGTTGATTTCATATTATACCACTGCACCCCCTTGTTGTGTTTTGCCATTATTTGGTTCCTATAATCCACTCCAGTGTTTTGTCAGCATCATTTTGCTACCTGTTTATTCTATTTATTTCTTCTCATCTGCATCAGAATTTTTCCCCACTTCTTTTATTTTGTATTTCCAATAAACCTGACCAAGCATCAGGTTTCGCTGACTGTCCTCATCCTGCGTACCTGCTCTGCGTCATGCTCTCAGACTGTTCCTGATTCCATCCTAAAGGAGAATAATTCAGAACCACTTTGAAATACTTTTTTGTCACTTGGTTTAATATTATTTTCAGTTTTACGAAGGCTACAGCTTGTGCTGGTGCAAACATTATGTCTGCTCACTACAGTCTGCTTCACAAAAAAAAAACTTTAAAATCAACACTTACTGTGCTTGAGTTTTGTTGATTCGCTACTTTCTGTATCATACAGGTATGGCTTATCTTACAAAAAACACTGAAATTTACATAAATATAATGTAACTAATTTCATAAATACATAAATATTCTGACCTACCTACCTAGGGTTTGCATGTACATATATCAACAGTGCTATGATTGTATGTATTCCAACAAAAGTAGATCTAGCTGCTTACAACTTATTTTAATTATGTTGCAGTATTTGTTAAGAAAATGAACTCTGCCTATTAAAATTATTTTTCTTTCTTTGAAAGAGAGAGAATTCCCATTTTCATATTATTCATATCATAATTAGCATGACAACATCTACTCTGAAAAAAATCATGTCAGTAAACTTGAGTTCATTTTAAAACTATCTTTGCAAAATTCCTGACACAACAACAACAGTGTATTGACAGATCCCACAGTTTAATGATCTTAGATATTAATGTGAAAAGGCTTTCTATTGAGAGGAAATATTAGCATGTTACTCTTGACATGGCTGAAAGTAAATTGGTGATTGCTACCTGGAGGTTTCTCCATTAACTTTTAGACCACCAACAATGGTGTGATCTTTGTGTTCTTTGCAGCAGAAGCTGATCCATTAGAATTACATCTACAACTGGAACTGTGCCAAAGGCGAGCTACTGGTCATAGGAAACAAAACTGAAACAGCTTTAGATACACTTGTATTATGTTTTTTTTTTTTTGTTTTTTTTAAATCAATGTGAATGTGTTACAGTAATACAAATATCTCTAAGTTATAAAACCACAACATTACTTGGGTTGGATCCAGATCTGTGGTAACACTGGAAAGGAGAGGAGGGGGAGGGAAGCAGAGGGGAGGATTATAGACTACAGCACGAGTACTGGAATAGAAGCAAAGAACCACAAAAAAACAAATGTGTGAGTGTATGTATTAAAGACAGTCTTAGAAGATAGGGAGATAGAGCAATGGTGGGGTGAGGTGAAAAATGGTGAATGGACAGGGACAACCTGCTCTTTATAGAAAATCTGGGTATTTTTAATCGATGAGCCTTGTCAATAAAGCAAAGCTTCTCCCCTCTAGTGACCACTTATGGCCCCTCATATAAACAACCATGCCTTTGCAGCTTCTAAGATTGTCTTGACATGTATGGCTGTAATTATAGCTTTCCATGGTTTCATTCAGCAGGAGTTAAATATTCCCTGTAAAAACGTCTCCACTATAATCATGTAAACTTTCAATCTAAAGAGAAAATGTCAGTGGGTGAGAGGATTATTTATGAGTTAAGTTGTTCCCACAGGGTGAAAGGTGTTGCCACTGAATGGAGGGGAAGGGTTAACAATGAGTGTAGACAAGTGCACTGGCATCAATATCAATACAAATTTTACATTCTGAAGAATAATTATTAGATTTTGCGTTAGATGAGCGCGTTGGTGAGTTTAATGAATATGGATGAAACCAACTTACAATGATGTTAGTACCCACGCTGCCATGCATCTTGTTTTCATGAGAGTTGGAGTGTTTTTCCCCCCCCCCCCCCCCCGACTGCAGCCACCTTAGAGTATGTAACAGACACGTCTAACTAACCCTCTGCTCTACTAGCCTTATTAACTGCAATGTCTCATCCAGTATTTCTTTCAGCAGTGCATGTCTTTCATGTTACTGGAAAAAACGGGAGTGTGTTCCTTGGGTTTACTTTCCACTTTCTTAAAGAAAGGCATCCAAAATCACTTCAGGATTTTAACGCAAGTAATGTCTGAGCATACAAAAAAAACACTACAGCTCCCATGAAAATGTACTTCTACACTGTTCACTCCTCTCCTGTGTGAACTAGCCACGACCCCTCAATTCACCGACGGATGTCGAGCTGTGACATTTAACCCACAATGGCCTATGCTTTATGAGAAATGCTGTTTCTTAAAGGCAACTAAAAAGGGAAAATTTTGAATAACCAGTGATATTACTAATGAACCAATCAACATTCAGTCGAGTGAGGTTCTGTTCCAAGGCTGGATTTTTAATTATTTACCATAAACGTCAATGGGATTTTCTATGGCTATTCGTTGCACTGATCTGCTAATGTCACAATAACGGCCTTTGGTAATAATCATTTCCAGTTTCTATCAATTCAACAAAGCATAAGGATGTGCTCACATTGTCATATTCAATGAAAATACCAATAGATGAAATACTACACAACAGGTATGAAAACACAAGACTGAAGCAGCACGTGGCACATTGGTTGCGGTGGCATCAAATCAGTGCTGATTTTTTTTTTTAGATGTTAAACATATTACCTGTAGTTGACAGTGTTGACTACATTACATTGAGCTGTCACAGTAATCGTTTCATGCCCTGAACTCTGAGACAAAAGCTCTCTCCAGAGACAAAAGCCTCTCACACACCCATTAAAATGTTCTCATCCACTTTCACAGGGCTAACATCAATTGTACACAGAGGCATTTCTGACACCTCACCATGCATTTTTAGGTAATGATGAACTTCAAAAGGCCCATGTATCTGTCAACTCCACTGTGCGATTGTTCAAACTTCTGGTATAGTAAATAAATAATCCCAGCACAGGAGTCCGGCAGCTCCAGGAAAAATCCCAGTAGTTTCACAGCAGCTATCATGTGCCCAAGCCTCTGGGATCTGTTAAGATATGTCATATGTTAGAGAGAACCTATTCACAGTTGTGTTAGACCCTGGCTCCACACACAACGCTACACCTTCACTCACAGAAGTGGGGGATATGTCACATAGCTCCTACTATTAAGGGCAGAGGATGAGCCAAATTACAAGATGATTTATGGAGCCTCCATAAGACACAGGGCAGAAAACCAAGTGGGGAAAAGCGCAGGCTATACTATCCCGCTGTGAGGACTATTTTGAGATGTACCTCAATTTCCCAGAGTTCCTGGAAAAGAATAGAGCTATCAGAACTGTGCATGCCTTTGGTAAATCCAGTTATAAACTACTGAGGTCAGTGAAATTAGGAAGTCCTTGACATGAATCTGTTATACAGTGATTTTAAAAATGAAGTTTAAACTTGCACCTGTGTCTTCAATTTTAAGGAAGGATTATTGACAAAAGTACTGGATGTTCGATAGTCTTTCTTGATCAGTATAGGGTTAATTTACTGGACACAGCAGGAATCAGTTTGAACAATACAAGAACAATTGTTTATCATGTTTTCTGCGTGAGTCATCTGATCAGTTTTGTGTGGAACATCCAGCTTTAGTTTCAGTCTTTTAGCAATGCATCGTGCATGTAGCCATCAAGTACATATTTAAGATTTCTTTATAAATTCTTGTTTTGAAAGGGTCAGCTGGAAACATTAAAAAGTCAGAAGGAGACAGAGCTTTGCACCAACACATAAAGCTAATGTTAGTGTAAATAGCTAGCAAGGTAAAGCTGATAAAATCTGCCCTTGTCAGCTGTCATTTCAGCAAAATTAGAATAGAAATATGAACCCTGCTTTTGTCTGCCTGTCAGAAATGATGGATTCACTGAAAAAAATTGAGTAGTAAATCTGCCATCAACGTGCACAAAGACAATCTTGAGAAGTGTAGCAACAATAAGGGGGTAGGGCATAACCGTCAACTGTCCAATGAAAATGCCCCTAGCAGAGCTCTACAGTTAATATAATACAGTGCTAATATTGTGTTTAAAGTCATTTAACTGTAATTTGTTGTTTCTTTAGATAAGAATTTGATCTCAGTGTCACATTTACAGATTATGGTGAACATATAACTCATGGCCTGACTGGAGATTTCTCTGACCTTAAATGACTCAAAATGATTGAAGACAAGAAAGTTCATAAAACTGAGAATTGAGAAAAAATTTATTACACTATCTGAAGTCTCTCCTTCAAATCTGACTAGGCCGTGTCTGTACCCATCCACAAATGGCCAATTTCACCCCCCCCCCAAACATAACTCAAAACATCCGCAGAAACAAAGCCGCCATCAGAAAGTGAGTATGAATTGCTTTTGCAATACCATACTTACCAGAGGTTTTTCAAGGTGACCAAGGTAAATACTTTGAATGTGTCATGTACACAGCCTAAAAAAATACACATAAAACACTTCCTTCACAAAGCCATTCAATTTTGCCAAATCAGCATCATTCACAGTAATCACATTGTAATTCTCATTCAGCCACATGATGTTTCTCACAGCAGCCTTTCACACCACAGGTAGCAAAACTGTATCTATGACTCAAATCACAAAGCAATCAACTAATTGTCGCTTCTCACTCACACGCTACTCGCAGCTCATACTTGGCCTTTAACAGGATTCAGGGTATAATATTCAAGCTATTTGATGTACTTTATAACATCTACTTATAAAAAAAATGATATTGTTGTTGTACACACACACACTGTGAGTGAAACAGAAATGCCTTTTTTTTTTTTTTTTTAGCCTAAAAATGTTTTTACACATTTCTGGGCAAAGGAGAGGTGCATTAGATGGTCTACCAAAAAAGATATAACCTTTTAAAGTGGTTACCACAGCTACCACAGTTTATTCAAAACAACAGTTATTATTGCTGCTGTCTTCAACCCACGAAGTGCAGGTTACAATGAAGGTAGCCTCCTTACACCATTACCTAAAAACACAAATCTGTTCTTCACCACCATTTGAAAAGATTGACAATTTCACTGTCTAATATGCAAGCAAAGACTGATCCAATGAGCTGACAGGAAATGGATCAGATTATTCAAGTTGGCTTTAAAGACCAGACAGATCAGGTTAAAAACGAGCACTCAAATGTTCAGTCTCCGTTCTGCTAAAACTTTACCAGTATATGTTTATTTGCACAGTTTCATGTACTAAATGTTTAAACCTGCATTCATAGCTTTTTTTTTTTTGGCCACTTGAGGGTAGCAGATACAAGCTGTGAGCACAACACTGACATATTATCACCTTGTACGATAATATGCCTAACTTGTTAGCAAACAGTTGAGCAGCTACACATCCAGCAGGCAGGGAGCAACATTATCATTCATTTGGAAACGTGTGTCAGGTAACTTGACAAACGCAGGTCCAATATCCACTCTCTTTTTAGCAATTATCTGGCTGCTACATGCTCCACTATGTTCACGAGCTAGTTGCTAACTTTGTCAGTCTACTGTCTGGTGGTGAGTAGGTAGCACTGAGAGTGTTTTTTTTATACTTTTCTCACTGAAAACTGCTGCCTGCTGAGCCAAAAGACACAGAAACTCTCCATGGAGCTAAGAGGAGCTACAGAGTCAGGTGATAATTCTCTGTGGGTTTGTTGCTACAATCAGCACTAGCATGCATTTGATCCATTTGTAATATACAAAGCCTGAGGGAACTGAGCACTGCCCCTTCCGCGGCCCGTGAAACCATCTACCTGTAGATCCAGGGGCTGGAGTCACCTTTTGGAGCACCCAGCCAGGACCACATGCCCCATTATTCCTCTCACCGCTGCAGATAGAAGCATTGGGGAAATATCCAGAGGATCATGGGAGGTTCTTCATGCTACTTAAGAATTTTTTTTAAACGAAATGTTAATCACTCCACCCTCATGGAGAGTAACTCCCTTGCCCCCTTTTTTCTGTATCTATATTCACACCATATATAGATTTGCCCTCTCGTCTAAACTGATTTGTATGTAAACTTAATTGTCTCACAAAGGGGGTAGAATGGCAGAGAGGAACCTGAATCTCATCACCCCTGCAGGTCATATTTTTCAAGAGCAGGGACAGAGACAGCCCAAATTAATTCACTGTGGAAACTGATGATGCCGCTGCCATTATCACGCCCCAAAAAGATGAGAAGGGAAACAATGTTTCTTGTTGACCTGCAACATGCCCACTGCAGCAACACACAACTTCATCCCTCCTTCTTAAAAGCATAGCAGGACTCACAGAGAAGAAAATCAGTCCCTAACAACCTAAAAAGTATAAACTTATTTCTGTTCCATATTAGTGGTGCACTTGTAAGCTCTTTCTCTGCATTAAATTGTCTTGTGAGGATGTGTGCACTGTCAGCTATTTTTAGAAAGAAGTACTGTTTTAGAATGGTCCTTAATAAACCTGTGAGCTCCTGCTAAACGTGTTAACTAGAGCTTGTTTTAGTTTTTTTTGCTTGTTTTTTTAATTTTTTTATCTTAGTTGTGATATGCCAGGGTCCATAAATCCCATGTGTATTACGAGGAAGGCTGCTGCTATTTAGCCATTTACAAACTTACTGCTATGTTTCTGTATGAAACCTAGCAACATGCCACAGTGGTTGGAGGGGGATATTTTTAGCCAACCCTGCTGTTATTCTAATTGTAGGAGTTCTTGTTTGAATCTTACCCATCCCCTTTAATTACACTGCTGTTTCTTTGTTACCACAAATTAAACTAGCGTGGGTATGTTGCACAAATTAATCAAGAACCTTCCAAGTGCATAGAAAATCCTGGCCAGTTTTTTTTAAACTCTCAAACCAGAATGATTTTGGAAAAAGCTGAATTTTGAGATATATATCGCTCTTGCTCTCAGGTAAGAACTGCATAGTGAAAAGACACCAGAAGCAGAATCTGGTTATTAAAACAGCAAGTGTAATTTCAGATGACACTGTGGAAGTCTCTACACAGTGCACAATAAAGAGAATATTAACACTGACAGATTGATAAATGACAATAAACAGCATTTTAGACACATCTTATCATTCAATATGCTTACAGGAAGGCAGTTATTGGTTCTTTATAAGGTATTAAGAGCCTAGTCATGCACAGTTTAGAGCCATACACCCATAGACCATGTAATCATACGTTACATGTCCAAACAAGCACTTTTTGTTTCCCTACATCTCTACTAATTCACTATTTCTGTGATTTTAGAAAATGGGAGACACAAATGTACTTTTATTAGTTTCTTTCTAATGGTGTATGTAACCCAAATCAAAACATTTTAATTTTCTGAGTTTTCAGCATCAGTACAAGGTTATAGTTTTCCAATACATAGTTGGCCATGCCAGAGACAACTTTGTAGGTGTTAAGTCAGGCTAGGGCTTAGGGTTAAAGCTCCAGCGTACCCACGGACCAAGGACGAGCGATAACATTACAGAGCTGAAGCTTCAGTTCGGACTCCTGGTTCTGTCACACACCATAAAGTAAGATACACTATGAACCATCATCACGTGGATGCCTGGGTTTTCTGTGACCTGTACTGTCACTTTGCTGTCAATGAACCACTGCCGCGCCTCTCTGAGGAGGACCGACTGACTGGTTTCACACATCCACTGCAATTCTGTCAGCAACCTGGCTGTTTGTGAGGCTTTACAAAAAAAATACAAAGCCAAAGATATGTCTGTGGGTGCCAATCGCATGTGTGTCTTTGTAACAAATGGCAGATAATGACAACTTTCTCCTCCAACACTTAACCACCAAATGCCCTCATTAAACCACTGTCATTCATTGTAGCTGTATGCACAATTCAATGACATTCTCAAAGTTTTACAGTGACAGCTATGCGGTCATTTCACAATCCTCGCTGCTACGCAGGCTGCAGGGTGAAACTTACTGTATCTCCATCCATTCCACTCAGCTAGTTCATTACCTAATTGACTTAATGAAGTACAGTCACTCAAAGACATGTACCCATGCTGGCACACAAGAGTGAACATTAAGGGTAGGTCAGCAATGCCTGTTGTGCTGGACCACCAACCCTAAGGACAAGCTACTACAGATGAAACAACTTGCTGGAAAACAGTGATGCAGCTGGAAGAATATTAACAAGTCAGTGACTATAAAGGCTTAGCATGAGTTCATCTGGAGGCAATTTTGCAAAAGGGCTTAAAGGGGACATGTAGTCTTTATATGATGACAAACTGCCATGTGTCCACCAAGAAAGTAAGTCATTTTGGCTTTTGCTTCATCTTTGACCCAACATTTCACCTGCATCAGAATGCAGCACCCCTTAGTGGTTTATCTTATCCTCACCCTCATGAAGCAAAGTGACGGCTTCTAGAGTGAGTCCAAAGAGAGGAGATGTTTTAATCCATCTATATCAGCACCATAAGTTAACAAAAAAAAACATTCCATCCACGGCATCTGGCTAACACATAAAACCCATGCGGTCTATTTCAAGAAACACTCCATATGTATCTACCATCTTTGCGCTCCCCTCTTTCTGACTGAGTGGCAATGTAAGGACAATTCAAAAGGATGCAGGGAGATCTTAAAGATATAAAGAGCAAGAAAGGAGAACAGGCAAACAACCCAACACAGAAATGCCACGAGGTGAAAAATGCTATACTTCAATGGTTTATCTACCATGACACTGAGAATCCACTGGCTCACAAACATGTAGGCTACACATAATCTTAGGGAAGTATAGACAAACTCTGAGCTCACATATAACATCATAATGTCACAGATACATAGATAGAAAATACCAAAAGGTCTTGCCCCTACTTTGTCCCTAATGGGCAAATATTAACCCACACTTGTCTAAAAGGAAGTGCCATCTGCTGGAGGAGACGGCATTTTAAAATATCAACACTTTACCTCTTCAGATGCACTGGTGATGTACAGCGAGTAAGTCTTTGAGTGTGCAAAGAGACACAGATAACAATCATTGGATTATAAGGCGGATGTTTATATGTTGACAAAGGCTGACAGTCTTATTGATACAGCCTGGTTGGCTTAGTCTCTCTGTGTTCTCACAGTTATGTTGTGTTGCTAAAAATACAGCCAAAGAGCTGGAGCACTATATCTAGGCCTTTGCAGCTCAAGCCTAGCGAGCACTATACTGGAAACACCTGCCTCTGCTGACAGAGAGGCCACACAGAGGATTCTCCGTCCTACTACAACAAAGGTGCTAGAAAATCCTCTGAGGTTGTTTAAGGCACCTCTGTAGCCGAAACAAATCTGTTGTGTGATTTGTTTGACAGTGTGGGTTCAAAAAGTTAGCCGTTTTTAGTCGGAAGAAACAGCACAGCACCCCACTGACACAGTCTGTATCTTGGCCTACTTCATTTCCCAGTAAACTATGGCTCTATCTGCTGCTTCAGCACTAACCCTGACGATTTTGCCCACACCATATGTTTGCGATCATTCAAAAATGAGCCTCCACTAGGTAAACTGTGGGCTGCTGTGATCCCTGAAAGGGCACATGGCTTTAATTTTCCGACGCCTGACAGGGAGCCTCGGTTTTGATCGACTGGCTGCATGATGTGTAGAGCATGAATTAGGGAAGTTAGTGTCTCACTGCGTCTTTTCCACTGAGCAGCTATCAATCAGTTATCACCCCTGTTCCTAATGTGGCTTAGCCCCGGACCGTGCCTTTCATGTAATCAGCATTTTTACATGCGAAAATTTTGCACTGATAAATTCACGTTGCCACGCCGTTTATTTATTTATTTATTTATTTATTTTTTTGTCTTTGGGAGGATGAATACAAGGCAAACTTTGACGAAACTCACAGGCCGTGTGGCAACACTTACCACTGGTTTGGGGATACTTCCAGATACTTTAGGGTCCTTTAAACAGCTGGGACAAAACAATACTCCGGTCACTACACGGCAACTCTCTCTGAGTGAAGAAGTTGCACCTGTAAGCTATCAAAGATGGCGCTCGGAGGTGACGTATCTCTCCTTCCCTACGAAAAATATGCGTGACAGCAATTTATATGAAATTATTCAATTAATATTAACTTATAAATATTGTACACATTGTTTATAAATATGGGTTAATCTTGTCATATTTTTTTCTTTTCTTTTTTTGCGAGTAAGTAGATAACCATGTTTGTTTGCTGAGGGTTAACGTAACAGTTTTATAGTCTTTATTGCAGCCTACAGCCTTCCTAGCATATTGGTTTCGTCCCTGATGTTTAAATTAGTCTTGGAAGAGTCTAGAAGAAGTTTGTCTTTGAGTTCATCCATGCAAAAGTCTTAATTGGGGAGAAAAAATGACGGCTTGTCACGTGAAAGGCACAAAGTGTCTTAACTATGCTTTAACTGTCATCTAAAGTGTGGGCCAACACCTACCCAGATCAACTAGGAGCCACGGTATAAAATAAACTGTGTTTTTGATGATAGTGAGCTAAACATCGCTGCTTCTGCGATGCTCAGCATGGAAAACGGTCCCCGCGCGATATGATGATCTATGCCGCGGTTGCTGTGTCAGGAACTGTACTGCTGCTGGCATCATCCCTCAAACCCACAACCCTGAGGGTAACCGTGGCCGCTCTACATGCTGTCCTGGGGCTTTTCTGTCGCCTACCAACAGCCTGTTGAAATAAGCATTCACTGCCCTGAAGCTCTACCGTGTGCATTTCATGTCCAAATCCTTCTTGGTGTTGGCGTGACGCCGAAGGAAGGGCTTATGGCTTTTTCCACACACACACACACACACACAAAAAGTCCAGATTCTGAATTGAAAAGATGTCGACTGCTCAAGCGCAGGATTTGCATTAGTGCAGTGGAGCCCGGTTCCTTTCTACACGTCCTATTCGCACCTCAGCTGCCTAAACTACTCCTTTAAAATCTCATCTCAAGCGCTCGTATAAAATCACGTTTCCCCCATAGGCCCGCATGATGAATATTGGCCTGCTATACAGCCGAGAGGTGGACATGAAAGAATAATCTGTCTGCTCCGGCTGGCTTTCTCAAAACAGCCCGTTTAATCAAGAAGTGGTGTTGCGGAGAGAGGGGGGGGGGGTTGTTTGGGGGGGTTGGGGGGGGTGCTGCTGCGGTAAACCCGAGGATGGAATAATCTGGTTAGGGGGTGGGGAGGGGGGATCACGTTGGACGGAATAGCCGTGCGTGGATTTGATCCACTGAAATAACGTCTAATGTCTCTCTCTCTCTCTCTCTCTCTCTCTCTCTCTGTGTGTGTGAGCGCTATTTAAAAAGTTAGGAGATCATGGTGCCGTGGTGATGCAGGAGAGGGGGGGGGGGTGGTGGGGTGGGGGGTGCTTATTGTGTGTCTGTGCGCTGCGCGTCCCCAAACCTGGGGCTCGCCGATAGTAGCTGCACAGAATAAGTTGTCCCCCCCCCCCTCCCAGCGCCTCTGCATGATCCACTCGCTGCATAAATATGATTGCAGATCTATCACCATTACAACAAACAAAACGAATAACGCAGATCCACACACTGTCACACACGCTGTCTCACACACACACTCTTTCTCTCTCTCTCTCTCTCTCTCTCTCTCACACACACACACACACGCACACGCACAACGCCGGTTCACAGCGAAACGGAGGAGTATAGGCATAATGATGATGAGCTTACCACTTGGATTCTTGTTTTTCTTAAGACTCTTGCCACAAAGACACTGCAGCATATGCGTTCCTTTGCTGAAAATGTTCCAAAGAAACCACATTGATTTGGGCGAAGAGCAATCCAGTGGCTTAAACACCCAGATATAGATGAGATCCTTGCGGTTGCATAATAACACAATTGGATCAGTTCTCCAGGACAAGGCTACCAATTGTATCATAGAAAAATAGGTATATCCAAGTCCTATGCGTTTTCATTCACGTGGCAAAATATTCAGTATCTGTCAGACTTCGTAACAATGGTGTGTTTTCTTCTTCTGGCGTATAAAGAATGCCTCCTCAACTAGTCGATAATAGAAAATATACTCTATAAATTGCATGTGTCGCACCGGGAGGAGACGGGCCGCCAGTAAACAAACACAACTAACGTGAAAACAGTAAAACACGGTGGATTTCCGAGGAGAAAATCATTGCCTATTAGTTCATCACTCTGAGGAGAGGAGGGTGGATCTGCACAGCATCAAAAGCCAAGGGAGGATGCATCCTATGCACAGACTGCTGCAATGATAGCCCCAACAAAACACCACATTGCCGGATCAAGTCCAATTCGTTTCTCCTGTAAACCAGCTTGTTTGGCGAGGTCAGATGACACCAACCTCAGTTTCTCATCTCTTATAGTCCCACACCGCAACGCTTCTGTTAAAAAGCCAGGCTTGGGTTCTTGGTGTGTGTGCGTGCGTGTGTGTTGCTCCGTAATTCCTGGAGTGTGCGTTTCTTCCCTTTCTGGGGTATTTTCCTTCAAGGCGTTTCAGCACCACGCCGCTGGCATCTCCAAAAGTACGGTGCGCCCGTATAAAAACATTTGCATGAATTTCCTTTCAGCGTCGGACCTCTGTTAGAAATAGACCGGGAGGAGGGGTTAAATTGAAAGATTGGCTTTCCATTACGTAAACACGTGGTTTCTGCGCCGTCATATCAGTGATGCTCTCGGAAATTTTTATGATCCGGCCGAGACTATTGTCCCGAGCCGCTTCGGCTTGAATTCTTGGAAATTGACAGCGTCTTCGTGTGTGTGTGTGTGTGTGTGTGTGTGTGTGTGTGTGTGTGTGTGCACCACATGTTAAAGAGTCCCCATTTTAACGTCAGTCATCTTTACAGCATCTAATCTCGGTGCGCCGTTTCTTCACCCCCAGTTCTTGAAGTTGTTGCAGCCCCTGTGCATCCAGGTGAGCGTCGATCCAGAAATTGTGCACAAAAGCCGTAAAGTCACACAGGTGTTACGACTCACCTGCAGTGGGGTCGGTGGGAATGCTTGAGTGTGTCAAGCCTTGCTGAAAGCAGGGCTGCAGCGTACAGAGAAGCCATCAGGGCATTGCAACAAATCACTAATACTTCAACAAGCTGAATGAACTGAATTCAACATCAGCTGCAGAACAAATCTATCTATCTATATATATATATATATATATATATATGTATATATAGAGAGATATATAATGAAAGTTAATTCAGAGGAGAACTGCAACACAAAACATCCCACAAAACTTTTTTCTCCACTGCTAAATATGTAATAATGACTGTATCATTCCATTCAGTGAACATTCAGATGTGTGTTTATGTTTCCTCGCTCTGTTTTGTCCCTTTATCCCTGGGGGGGGGGGGGGGGGGGCAGTTAGTGTTGCTCATGACAACTGTTTCCAGTGTATGACCACTTTTCTCCAAGGATTAAAAGATTTTCCATCACAAAGTAAGGGAGAAGAAGATATTGTTTTCCCCTGATTATGCTCGCCCTCACTAGACAAGGGGTTAAGGAAAGGAAGGGAAAAAAGAAGAAGCGTGTGCCTGTATCAATAAACAAAGTTCAGTTTTTCCCACAAAAGACGTTTTAAATTTGCGTCTGGCGCCGATGTGTGTTTTTGCTGTTTGATGTTTCTCTGCTGAATGTGTTTTCCATACTCCAGATCAAGGATTTAATCACTCTTAGATCTGTCAGCGTGACTCCCTCCCAGCACAAATGGCAGAAGTCAGTCTGTCTGCCAGTATTTGGAAGTGGACCCAGTAGTTGCCCAGTATAGTGTTGACCCCCACTCACAGGTGCTAGATACTGTTTGCCAGTAAGCCATCTTCATTAAACTGTAATACAAGGAAATACGAATGACCGACATTATGGCCCCAGCAAGAACAAATGACCTACTTACAAACTGTAGTGTTTTCCTCCATTCCTGTAATTTTGTATTCATTAGTCAGGGATGAGTATTGAATTCTTGCTTAAGTGGTGATTTGCTGTAAATATGAGTTTAAGGAAAAAGCTTGATTCAAATTTATAAGGAAATTGTGTTGAATTAGATCGCTGCATTGATCCTTTATTTTCCAAATAGCTTCCAAAACTAGCATGTATGTAACATGTATCACTTTGACATGTAATATTTTTCCATAATCATCTCCTTTTATGGACAGTTAATGGCGAGTTGCAGCTGAAGTCTGCATGGAAGAGTTATTAAAAAGCTCTTTTATCGGATGTAACTTTGTGCGAGCAGAACAGAGAAATAGCTGAGTTTGTGTAAATAATATTAACCACAGCGGAGGAAGTTTGATGAGAGACTGGAGGAGTTCATTAGTGGGGTTGTGTTGTGTGTTCATCTCTGAACTACAGCATTAATCCACTTTAACGACCTAGTTTTGTGGCGCCCAGGTCTTGTCAGTTGTCTGTGATAACTGGTTCCTCGGGGATGTGGGCCACTTTGAAACAAAATGTTTCCTGATTGACTTTCTTTACATGGCATTATAATTTTGCTGTGTCACTCTTTAAAGGCTAACTGTGAGGAATTTCTTATTGATCTTATGAGACAGAGCCATCAAATATTCAAATACTGATAAGAGTTTGAACACGCTGTGTACCTGTTAACACATTTACCGTACATACACATTCATTAGGTGCACACACATAAAGCCACAGAAGAAACCCCACACACACATATATCCAGCACAACATCGCAGATAAAGGATGAATGCAGTTATTTAAGCAATTTACACATGTGGGAGTCAAATGGACTCATTGTGGAATCAGCACAAGTCAGAGCAGTGCATTGCAGGCTCTACAGTTTTCTCCCTCTGCAGAGGCCTCTCATGTCATCCTCCCTATCGATCCGTCTACTGTAATGTAAAGTATCATCGCACCCTGGAGGATATCGTCTGACAATTTTGTCAGGGATCATTAGAATACTTCTTTTTGATTGCCCAGGCTTCGGCCGGCAGGAAGTGGCTCCCTTGTGAGTTTTTAACAGCCTGTTTTCTCCTGATGGGGAAAAATAACTTGATTTAAGATGCACAGAGATAAATGGACTGGCTCCAGTTTTACTCACGGTCTCTGTGGTTTTACTGTATACATTTAAAACAGCTCACACATGGGGGAGTGTGAGGATTGCATGGATGAGTGTTATCATCTGGAGGTTGGTATATATGATGATAACACAGGCTACTTTGACCATTTTTGAACTTGGAACTGATCCTTTAAATTAGTGACCGCAATCTAAAATGAATGAGGCAATGTGTGCTATCTTTAGGATTAGACTGAAGATATTAAAATCGAGTAGTAAACATGATAAACATTGTTCATGCGTTCTTCATAATTTGAGTATTTTATCATTATAACTGCTAGACACACATCAACAGCCAGTACCATACCCTCTTGAAAGGAGTGAAGTCAGTTTGCCTTTTATTTTTTGGGGTGTGTTCCCTCCAAATTAAATTAATGATTAAAGGTGGAATAAAAGAAAAGCACTGCAGTTTCCACCATAAGCCTATTTTTGTCATGTAAGCCATGATAATGATGAATACACAGTGATTTTATTAATCACTGGGTGCAAGTTCTAGAGATTGATTACATACTGTAACAGTACTGCGACAGTACTGAGGATTACTACAACTATGAAGCTGTTTCTGGGAGTATGATAATCTATGCATTTGCATCAAATCAGGCAGTGTTCTGCTGTGTAAATAATGTAATATAATGAAACATTTTCAACATTTTGTTCTGTTCAAAGTGGCACCATTCTGTCATTCATGTAAAAACAAATTAAGTGTCATAATTAGCCCGTTGAAGTTTAATTTAGAAACTTGCGCTTTTGCCCAAGTCAGGGCCAATGCTTTCAGGGAATGCTACACTGGGACCACATGTATGTCCATGTTCAGTATCAGTGTTAAAACCATCCGCTCCCCCCCCTCACCCAGCATGCCCTCAGCCAAGATGTCTACCAATCAGAGAAGGAGAGTGAGCTGTGTCTGGCACCGCTTAGAGCAAGTGTTCGCTAGAAAATGAACAGCTGCTGTGAACCAAGTCATGGCTGAAGACTTTGCTCAAACACACATACACCCACATACGCACACACATACACACACACGCACTTTCCCATAATACATAAACACAAGCTCAGCATGTAAACAAATTGCAAATAACTTCTGCTCATTCTGATGTCAGGGGACAAAGTTGAAGAGCCAGAACTACTTTGTGTGCATCACTTGGCACAAACTATTAGACCCTACCGCTAAAACCATCAGACAACTCCTTGGATTAGACTGACACAGTTGTTAGTTTTGTCAGAGTGGGCAGATATACTTCATATGCACATGGCATATGAAATAAAAGAAACTATGGGCATGATTTACTGTCAATCCCTGCTCACTGGTACTTGGCTAAAATGCAACACCATATGTGATGTTTAGACATCAACTCTAAAACCTCTCCAGTGCACCCACATTGTGACTAATAGGGCAAAGACCAATAGAGCAAATTGAGGAATCCCACACACATAATAACCAACTCCTCTTTAAAATCCATTGTGACCAACAATATTCATTATTGCAGAGAGATAAGGTCGATGACACTGGCCTAGCGTAAATTTAGACACCTTCCACTGTATAAGCAAGCCAGCCCACATTCAGAGAGTATAGAGTGCAAGCAATACAGTCTAATTCTGTCCACCAGGATATACAGGGCATTATCATGGCTGTATAATGATGGTATAATGATAGCCTGTGTCTTTATTATATCCCCTTTTTATCCACGTACAAATGTAACTTTCATGGTATATAGGTTGACAAAGTATAAAAATGGTGCAAAAAGAAAGTCTTTTAAAATAAATATTATAAAGAACTTACCCGCTTAGCATTTAATGCCATTATATAGAACTGAGCCTGACAAAAACTTGCTTCTGTACTCAGAGTAATGAACTGGTTTTCAATTAGGTGGTGTCCTGTCATTGTTAACAGACAGATTTCCCACCATGAGCCCTCTGTTTGCTCCCTGAAACCTTTGCTCCCACCAAACCTCAGGATCCATTTCATAGAAGTTCAATAAACCCTGTCGAGCTTCGGAAATATAGGGAGCAGTTGGAGATGTAGTCAACTTTGCATTGATTTCAAGTGTTTAATGAATCTAATGATGTTCGTTTCAACATGGGGGACTGGCATTCTCTGCTCCTCTAGCAAGTGATTTTTTTCTTTCTATTAAAAACCAAAAAAAAAAAGCTATAAGATCCTCTGTGGTTTCAATTCAGTCTTACAGTATTGTCTATATTTGGAGACATCTGTCACAAAGGCATGTGGTTGAAATATAGATGAAGATAGATGTTCTCAGTTTTGCTTTGGGGCGAGGCAAGAAGTGCCTTCACTGAGTAGTCACTCAAAGCATGAGGAGGAGCCCACGGTCAACTGGAGCAGTGAACAAGTGAGCTGATACAAGTAAGAAATGCTACAGTGGTCACTCTCATGCCGAGCATCGTTCAGTGCTGGCGCTGCCGTTTCTCTGGCCTTTCTCCTCACGCCCTCATCTAAACTCTACCCAGAAGCGATACGTACACACACACTCATGTCTTAATGATGCACGAGGCCTAAAATAAAGCCCACTCTCAAGTCACATCCTTTTATAATCATCACTCACTAAGTTTTCTGTCCAATGAGAATTGTCATAATCGACATATTTGTTTCCACTTTTAGCCTCTCTGAGCTCTTTTCTACTGCTTTACAGTTTGGCTTGATCCTGTGGTGATTTTAACAGTTTTATTTCTGAAGTCACTTCCTGTGTCCTCATTTTAAAGTGCTACTTACAGTGAGATGCATTGCTCTACTCCATATGGTTGTAACAATGCAGTTACATAGTCATGCTCATGAAGGCAGAGTCTACCCGAACATAGAGCCATGTGCGGTCATGCGATTGATTGGTTCCTGCTGTGCCAACAAGATAATCAATATTTCAGCTTTTTCACCCCCTCTTTAGCCACTGATCTGTCATGTGGTGAACTGGTCTGTTCTGCTCTATATGCTATCTTTATCCTGCTCCTACTGTACAGATTGTAGAAGTCACTGTAACAGCAAGGATAAAAGATTATCTTGCACTACTTGTACAAGAACAAATTGCAACAAGTAGGTGGACAATAAATGTGATACCATCAGGTTATTTTTAGAGCTAAGCATGAGGTGGATGTCCTCATGCTGTCCTCATTTGACATAATATATATTCACAGATTCTTCAGTACACATGTGACTAAGCAGGCATTTTTAATCTTATTATGTTAAAATAAATACATAGATTAATAATGATGGTCTTTTTAAAAAAAAAAGTGTATCTCTTAAATGTATTTTGTTATACTACAGAGTTTGTGGTCTGAAGACAGAAGCCATGGCCTCACAATTCCTTTATAACACATAATGTCTATTCATCTTAAGAAAAAAGTTATTTATTGGTTAGTTATGTATTGTGGACCAGTTGAATTCACATTAACCTCTCCATGCCAGCCTACAGTAGTTCTTGAGCAGCACTGTTTAGCAGCCAGCTGTCTTAGCTCAGATTTCAGAGCTTTTCATGAGCACCTGAATGCAACACACATGAGCAGTAGATTTTTCAGTTCGGTCCACACTGCATTAACATACACAACAAGAAAAGGTTTCAAGTCTCTTAGTTTTCATACTAGAGTTAAAACACACTGAACAAGAACTTTAACAGAGGTTTAATTATATACATGTATATAAACCTCAGTTACTTACATAATTGTATGTTAGGAAAAATGAGGGCAAGTTGATGAGAACTGAAAGAACATTTAATTTGTAGAGTGAAAACAGACCATGGACAATGCATACATACAGCTCCAACCGGTGTCTGATATTCCTCTCTGTTTGACTGGGTCAAGCATATGACTTCAGGAGAGTGTATATTACCACCAGACTGAACAAAAAACTTTAAGATTTTAAGATTAAGACTGAGACAGAGACGTGTTAAAATCGATGACGATTACAATGGCAAATACATAGTAACTGAGAGGAAGGATATAAGGAAGAGGGACCATGCCAGAAACCAAGAAGCTGAGATGTTGAGAAATGGTGAAGTTGCCAAGGGAAACAGGAGAACATTTATAGTTGTGAACAAAACTAAGGTTACATTTAAGAGGACAAATCTGAGCATAAATCTGCGTTTGTGGTAGCTTGCTGCAGTCGATTAGTCCTGCATGTTACTGTACTTGGCCTCACTCGGGCTAATTTGTTATCCTCATAACTCATTCCACTGTTATGTAACAGCACTGTGGGTCTTTTTTAACTTGTAAAGACTGCATCTTCCATTATTTATACCCTTTCATAGCACAGATCTATCTGGGATATAGGCCTGCATGGGTTTGAGTATTAAAATGGGACAAACTTCCTGCATTCAGGAGGAAGTGCAGCATGTATGCGCCAAACTGTCATCAAAAGAGCCACTTTTAGAGGGATAAAGCCTATTTCCGAGTCAAAGCATCCATTCCTCTGTAGCTCAGCAGCATTAATGGAGCAACATGGCTGAGAGAATAGTGCCTTAGAGTCGTTACCTATTCTACCATCCATTAGCTGAAAATTGTGTTGGCTTTAAAACTACTGCTGTTATATCATGTGAGAAGAGTTTTCAGATTTTGTTAGAGTTAAGAGTTTGTCACCATTAACCAGGGAAACTATATGGGAATTAGTTTGGTTTTGGTTTTTGTATAAAGGGAAAAGTGAAGATTAGGGGGTAAACACAACTGGGGCTTATAACACTGCCACACAATACTCAAATATGAAATGCTGACAGTGTGTTTTCTGCATTTTCTGATAGGATCAAAGACTTTGTACAGCCTACTCTCTCTTACTAGATGGTGGTAGAACAGGGTCAATTCCAAAAGAAGTCAGTAGTGTGCCTAGAGATGTCTCTAATGTCTGTTTCTATTTTAAAAAAAGGTCAAGACAGTGTTTGCACTGCCTCATCAACACCAATCTGATAGATGATCACTGAGTGTGGAGAAGAGAATGTTTAAGGGTGGAGGAGACACCTTCTGTTGGCAAAAGCTTCCTGGTCCATCCACAATGCATGACCTGTGACCTTTTAACCCAACTCAATATATTTAAGCAAACTAACTGCATAGACATGCAGAGAAAATGAAGCTTTAATTGCTGAAAAGCCAACAAGACCTTAATAGCAAAACTCCTTGATTGCAGGTGACAGTTCAGTAATCCTAACAAGCAGACTGGGATGCAGCCACCCCTAAACAGGATCTCCTCATGGGACCTGTTACCATAGTCCCTTTCCATCACACAGGGAAAAAAAAACTTCATCCTAACCTTGGGGAAATGCTCAGACCCCACCTGCTGATCTCACTGTGGTTCTGGCCACAGGCATAGACAAGAAAAATAACTCCTCGTATTTGTCTCAGTGGAAACAATGTTTCTGTTCAGAGGCCATAGTGCAATAAACAGTACTACATAACAGCTACATACTGTAACTGTACATGACATAATCAAATAGGAATGGTAATGGAGTTGGGAAAACCTACTCAGAGTTGAGTAGTAGACTTATAAAGTAGGTATCTTATAGAGTAAATTAGATAGAAATTGCCCCCGGTGTTTGTTATCATTCTCTTACTAGTATGAGAATAATAACAAGATGTGTTTGACCATATTTAAAACATTTTCACTCCTGCAATAGCAATAGTTTTTGTTTCTCATTCTTTCTCCACGATTGTTAAACAGTATATACATCCTGACTTTCAGATTAAAACCGGCTTCATCTGAAAAACATTACACACAAGTATACGGCTACACAAACACACACACACGGTTTCTATTATGTTGATGCAAGTATGAGGTTTAACTGTACTTCCCTGATCCCAAAGAGATCGTCACTTATTCCCACAGCAGTGCAATAAAAATCACCGGTGAGATTTTCCTGGAAGCGTTGGTAGCATCCCCAGCCGTTCTGAACAGGACATGAAAACAAGCATCATCTTAAATACATCATTATATCCCTTAATTAATGATGATACTTACATTAT
>BRZM01000675.1:0-15353 GCA_033238685.1 Lates japonicus | reverse complement strand
CTTCTCTGCAGCAGTCCCTGGAAGGCTTGTGAAGGTTAAAGGTCAAATAAAGCCTGCAGTCTGCAAGAGAAATAACAAGAGTAAGACAGCAACCTCAAACATAAAGCCAAAATTACACAGGAACATCTTCAGAAGAGCAGTGTTAACGTCCTGGAGTGGCCAAGTCAGTGTTCAGACCTCAATACAGCCCAGAACTTGTGGCAGAAAATTGTTGTTCACTCACAATCCCCAACCTGCTTTTCAGATGTATCCTGTATCCTATCCATCCTGGTATCCACCATCTGTCCCATCAACACGTCTCTCCTTATACAACAAAGTAACAAACTGAACTGAAAATGTTTTATTGGCTATAATTCATTCATGAGGGCTGAGACGTGACTGCACTGGGGGGAACAATTAATTGGCTTCTGACGAGATCTGCGAAGAAATGTCAGACATGAAGAATCGTCCTCTGCCATGCGCCCTCAACGACTCCTACAGTCTTACACAACTGTATTATTATGTAATATACTCATAAAAGCCATACATGGGGAATTGTCTGTTTGTATATTTTCATATTTACAGTTGGTTACACAGGTTGAGGTAGAGAATATTAATGCTGAGTTTATGTTTGTTGAGATTAAGTACACTAAATCTTGTTGCACTAAACAGCAAGTTCACAGTTTATCTCAGGGCATGACAAAAGGGTGATTTAATCGTCTATTACAGTTTGATCTGTTACAGTTTCATGAGTGATTTGGTTGTTCATTCTGGCGTGGGATTTGGATTATTAACAGTAGTGATCTCATTTGCACCAAAAACCGTCATATGCAGCTCCAGTCAGTAGGGGGGGGTGTTGTAATGTAGAAGTTCATTCATGAAGTCACCTCAATGGGATTCATTCAACAATTCTATGACATTAACACTCCTTTGTGTTTTATAAACCAGATGATATACATGGTACTTAATTTATATACTTAAATAAAAAGTCAACATGGTACCACAGAATACTTTACAGTGCTTTGTGGTTTGTGTATTGAATTTACTTGAAAGTTTTAAATAAACCAGATTTTCTATGTTAAGCTTTTCCCTCATAATCAGGCATCAGCTTACAGTGTGGTTTCTTACAGCAGATTTTATGTGGGTGTCTTGTGTACAAACTGTTTGCACTAAGTGTGTTAGCTGAACTTGCTCTGATGTAAGTTTCCAAGTACTGTTACCAAGGCTGTAATTGTCTGCGTGCAACACATAGGAAAACATAGTAACCTACTTTCCCTTGACCTCATTGTTTCATTACTGTCAGGTATTTGTGTTGTTTGTAGTGACTCTACATTTGATGTAATTATTTCACAGTCTGCCTGTTCAACAGATCAGCTGAACTTTCATATAATAGTGTCTTTTTTTTTGTGGATTTTCCTTCCAGGCCTGAATAACAGTTTAAAATAGCACAAACACATTTGAAAACTCAGTTTGTATTCCACTTCATTTTCAGCTTTTAACTGTGAGTAACGGTGTCTTCACAGAGCAGCTCATTTCACAGTCCCTCTCTCCACAGTCTCCTCACTAATTAGCCTATCTCTATGCCTGTGTGTGTTTCTCTTTGTGGAACTTGCTAAACAAGCACATCGTTTGAAACCGTTCATTCATCTCTGCGCTCTCCAGCTGCTGTCATGGCAACCATGTATGACTGGCAGAAAACAGACGGCTGCCTCTGAGCTCCAGTTAACCAGTACGGTTTTAGAGCATGAACACACTCCCGGGCAGATGAAGAGCTGGGATATCGAGACACCGGGGCAGCCACAGACTGTGAGGTGAGTCAAAGACGAGTGAGAGACATACGTGACATATGTGTTTCTTTCTTAGTGGGGCTCAGGGGCTTGGAGTATTCTAATCCTGATTAATTTCCTTTCTTTACAGGACAACTATGCAGCATCTGGCATATCAACCCCTGCTTCCCGCTGGAAACAAGTATCTTCAGCAGAAATGGGACAAGGCTTCATATGATTTACACAGGAGGAAGGTTGGGAGCAACATGTATTTGAGTTTTAACTTATCATCCTCATTTGTCCCTGTTAAAATGCCTTGACCTCCAGCTTTTAGTCTATCCAAATTAACCTTTTTCCCTAACCTGTTAATGTATGCTGAAATTGTATACTATACTATATATTACGACCATTCAGTGCCTCAGAAAAAGCTGTAATTGTTTTGTTTGTTATTGGTTTTTCTCCCAAGGTAAAGTCAGCTAAACCTACAATAAACATGACCCCACCAAAGACGTATGGTCACCTGGCTCTGAAGCTGAAGAAACAAAAGGTTGCCCTTTGTCTCTCAAGTTCTAAACTGGCAGCAGTTGTTTCAGTGCTGAAAACAGTAAAGCCTCAAACTAGAAAAGTAAAATGAGAAATGATTGCTAAATCACATTAGAAATTAGCACCACAGTAGATATACAATTGTTTAACCTCAGTTCAAAATAGAATTCACCTGAAGTGATAAAATGTGTCTTATTAAAACCCCCAGGTCTTTCCTCTGATGTAAATACATTGTTTCTCTTTTTAATAATATCGTGTCTTGTTAAGCTCGAAGAGGAGTGGACAATGAAAATTCAGAGGGAAAACAATATGCTTATGGAGAAAATATCGCACATCATGAGGACAACTGGAGAAGTTGACAACAGGAATGACTATGAGAGGAAAAGGTTAGTTAAGGTTTGGGCTTTGTATTCCCTGTGGTAGAACCATCGGTGTTGTGAAAAACACATATTTAAAGAAATAGGGTGGCACTATTAAAACTACAAATATCCTATCTTTACTCTATCTTTATTTTAGCCTTAGCAAGGAGAAGCGACAGCTGGAGTTGCTCCGTATTACCAAGGAGAATCAAATGATCCTGTTGCGCCTGAGCCAGTGCAGGCCTCACTATAATGTGAGGAGCTGGCATGAGGATTGGCTCAACACTCTTAAGGTGATGGACAGCATTGCACGTTACCCAAGAGGAAGATCAACACAGCAAAAGGTTATTTTCATTTACTGACCACAACCCATAAATTTACTACATATACTGTAACATCAGAGTTACAGTCACCTTCAAGACTGTATCATGATCTTCATTTTATGCCATAATAAATATTTCGTTTTATATGTCAAAAACAGGGACAAGAGAAACCCAGCAAACAGAGCAGTGGCTGTGATAAAGAACAACAGATAAGCACAGACGCAGCCACACACAGCCCTGCAAGCAGCGATACAAATGGCAAAGCAGAACCTGAGGAAAATGAAAAGAAGAAAGAAACCAGCAAGAAACGAGATACAGGAGCAGAGATACAGCTTGACACAGACACACACCCCATCCCTAGACCAGATGTACCTGAGAAATCCATCTCACCAGACACACCTGAATATTCTGGTTCGTCTGACACAGATCAAATTACAACAGATAAACCCCCTCACTCTGTTGAACAGTCTGTCTCTCCTGATGGATCTGAAATGTCCAGCTTTCCTCACACACCTAAAACACACAAACAGGAAACCGCAAGCACAGAGGAGGGATAAAATGCCTTGTACAGTAAAGAGTCTCCACCATAAGCAATTTGGATAAAGATAATGTTAACTCCAGAACTGGACCCACATATTGTATGGTAATCATATGATTTTTAGTATTGGTTTAGTTTAAAATCTAACAGTAGTCATTTGTACAGGCTGTGGATGATGTAATATTAAAGTCCTTCTCCCTTACAATGTCTCTGGTGCTATTCACCAACAGAATGCCAAATAACCTCCTGTAATGTGTTGCCTTAGTAACAACAAATAAAAAAAAAAATCAATGAACTAAACAACGTATGTATTGATTTATTTTTTATATTCATGCATTTATCACACATCTAAACATGTACAGAAAGTGAAAAAGACCAGGTTTAATGTGGAACCTTTCATTCAGTATGAGTTTCCTTACGGCAAAATTTGGCAGAACACTGGTTGCAGAGAGAAGCCGCGGATTTGATTTTACGCAGCTAGCAAGCTAGCACGTATTACTGTTGAGTCCATAGTTTGATACACTGTTTTTTTTTTCTCTAAGAATGACACATTTCTGATAATCGGAGGGTACGCTTTTAAAATAAAATCAAAATGAATCTCGACAGACTTCGAAAGCGAGTACGGCAGTACATTGACCAGGTAAGAATTATGATTTCTTTATGAGTTTCTGTGTTGCTAGCTAATGCTAGCTTGCGAGCAAACCTGGCGTCAATTGTAGCAAACCTTGATAGTTTTGCCTGCATGGCTATCTTAAAGCTATCACCGAGCCACCCACAACAAAAGCTGTCCGAGTGACTCTTACCCTGTCTTTGTTTTGTGTCTCTGCAGCAACAGTATCAAAGTGCTCTGTTTTGGGCCGACAAGATAGCATCCCTTTCCCATGGTGAGTGGCGCTAATGCTGATAGTGACTAGCCGATAGCTACTTGCCAACCTGTCATATAAAGTTAAAAAGCTAAAGTTAGGAGGACTCGTGTTTTACAGGGGGCGACATGTTTTGTTCCTGTTTTGTTTGTTGGTGTGACATACCACCGCGGCTGAAAAGAAACTTTTTACCAGTGATGATGGCAGATAACACAGTCGCTTGCTGCAATGTTGTGTAGCTTGTCAGTGATGACTCTCCAACGTCAGGGACTGACGGTCCTACCTCTTTATTTGGCATACAGAGGACCCCCAGGATATCTACTGGCTTGCTCAGTGCCTTTACTTGACCTCACAGTACCACAGAGCCTCCCATGCCCTCCGTTCACGAAAACTTGACAAGGTAATTACAGTTAATCTGATGATTTTACAGAATAAGAAAGATTTTAGTTTTGATGCTTCCTGTAATGGTTTGGTCAAAACTAAACCAATCATGTCAGTCTCCAGTCTGAATCAACTCTTGTCTTCTCTCACACAGTTGTATGGGGCTTGTCAGTACCTTGCTGCTAGGTGCCACGTAAGTAAATGAAAAATACACCCACTTGAACTCTTCTTAACTCTCCCCTGCATGCCTTTAAATTGCAGGATATCTTTTAGGCAAGCCTGTCAGATATTGTTCATGCTTTAGTTGTGGTGGTTTCTCTTTTTTTAGTATGCTGCCAAAGAATTCCAGCAGGCCTTGGATATTCTGGACGCGGAGGAGCCAGCTAGTAAGAAGCTGCTGGACAGGAGTGTCAAGGAGGACAGTGGGACACCAGAGTCAACTAAAGATTGGGACATGTCCCCTGCCTCTGTAAGTCTGGCCTACCACTGAAATAATGAAAAAAGATGAAATATTTTGGGCTGTCTTATTTTTCAGTGTTGGATGATCTAAACCTATTACTCAGCTTTGCCCTATAATGTTGCTTTAGGAGAAACACAGTCTGCCAAAACCTGATTTTGTTGAATGCTGTCACTGCAAATATGTAGCTCCACAGCACCAATTAATTATCTTTTAGTGTCCTTACTATCCAGCCCTGTGCAGACTGAGTTCCCGCAAACAAAGTACAATTTTGGCTCCTTTGAATTATATTGTAGGGAACGTACAATATTCACTCCTTTTAAAACAGTGTTTCTTTTTCTATAGTTTAAAAAAATATCTACATGGTAGATATTGCACCTTACATCAATGCTGATTGGCATAGAGTGTTTAAGTAACTACAAAAACTAGGTAGCAATTTGAGAACGGTCTGATTTTTCATATTCTTTTCAGCAGCTGTAATCACCTCTGAGATAATAGTTTTTATTTCAATATCAGATTTATTTATGATGATGCAATACTATGCAACAGGTATGATAACCTGTCCTGACTTTTATGCTGTGGAGTTCACATGCTCAGAATTGCCCCCTCATTATTAGCTTAGATAGTATGAGAGATACCGTGGTCGTAAATAATTAAGCTCTGCTCTAGATGTGGGCATGAAGTAATGACCATTGTAATAAGTCATGAAATAAAAAGTAACATAACATTAACATTCAAGGAAAGGCTCATTTTAATACCTGTTTGCTGCAGGAGTTGTATTTGCTTCTTTTCACTCCCCAGTCAACAAAATATGCAGTTTCTCCAAGGGGTGCCTAAACTTTAGCATTCAAGTCTATGACATATATTGTTGGCATAAATTATCCTTTGTATCAAGACGTGAGAATCCTTTGGAATGTCTTGTTAATGTTGTGAACAGAAACATTATGAGAAATATCACAGACATTTACAAGAGACTCTGACCTCTTTCCTCCCCTCTCTGTTCTTTTCCCTCTTTGAAATATTTCAGATCAGCAGCTCCATATGCCTCCTGCGGGGTAAGATCTATGATGCCATGGATAACAGACCACTGGCCACCTCCAGCTACAAAGAGGCCTTGAAACTTGATGTGTACTGCTTTGAAGCCTTTGACCTTTTAACGTCCCACCACATGTTGACTGCGCAGGAAGGTGAGGCTGATGTGTGGCAATGATGTGCACTGGTCTTTTAGTACTCTACAGATGTGTCCCATGTTTTGTCATTTCAGAAACTTGCATATATTGCCCGTCAATGTGGAATGTGTTATTCATTTCTCAACAGAGAAAGACTTCCTTGACTCGCTTCCTCTGAGTCAACAGTGCACTGAAGAAGAGGAGGAGTTGTTACACTTCCTTTTTGAGAATAAGTTAAAGAAGGTAGGGAAGCTCTGCATTAAGTCTTTGCTCATCAGTTAATTAAAGTGTAAAGACCAAAACTAACAATGAATTGACCATAGTAACACATATTGTCTGTAGTAAAAACCTGATACCTCATATGTCTGTGCCATAGACACATTATTGCTTCACTGGTTGTTACAATAATAAAAAGAATAAATTAAAAATACACAAGAATGAACCATAGTGTTACACTGGATGAATGGAGCTCTCCAGTGTTGCCAAGCTTCAGGGTTCATTTGTTTACACTTAATACTAATTGAAATGCAAATGCCTGTTAAGGATATTCTGGCCTCTTTCTCTCCTGCCGTCTTTTTATCTGTCACCTATCTGTGCCTTTTTTATGACCTTTATCTATTTTCCCACCTACTCACTTGTAAATCCTGCACCCACCTTTGACACACATGCATAAACACAAACACACACACTGTCCTTCTGCTTCCTTCTGCAGTATAACAAGCCCAGTGATTTGGTGGTGCCAGAGATGGTCAATGGTCTTCAGGACAACTTGGATGTAGTGGTGTCTCTTGCTGAGAGGCATTATTATAACTGTGATTTCAAGATGTGCTACAAACTCACATCAATGTAGGTGTCTGCAGTTTTCCTCTCAGTCTGTCAAGTTTTTTGTTGTTGTTGTTCTGCAAATAATTTACAAATTCATAAAAAGATTCTTTGGAAATGTGGTGCCTACACCCATCGTACCAACATCACATACTGTAGCATCAGTTGATAAGGACCTGTCTGTCTCAGCTGTGTTCACAATACATATACACAATGTCACTTACAGGTTTTTAAACAGCAGTAGTTGAAAAATTAGGAAGTGACATTTCATTTACAAGGATAAGTCACATGTTTTTGTATTTTCCCTGAATTGGATATGATGTGAAGTAGCTCACAAAAAAATCACGATTTACCTAAATCTGCATAAATTTGAGGCTATGGATTTAAAAAAAAACAAATTAAGCAAATTATTTGGATTACACACTATGAAAGTTTATTCATAGAATGTAAATGTACAGTACCATTTAATGCAGCTCTGTTTGTTTGTATTTCAGGGTGATGGTAAAAGACCCTTTCCATGCCAACTGTTTACCAGTCCATATAGGAACTCTGGTGGAGCTTGGAAAAGCAAATGGTAAAATCAATATGCATATATAAAATGTTTCATTTGGTTGCTACCCATCAATATAATAGTTAAATGGTCAGTTCTGCTCTCTTTGAAGTTTTTTTTTTGTGCTTTTGTTTGTTTCCTCTGCAGAGTTGTTTTACCTCTCACACAAACTTGTAGACTTGTATCCCAACAACCCAGTAAGTGTTGCAATTATATCACATTACATCCTGTTGACATAATTTCCAGTATTTGATGACCACATAAAAACTTTTTATCAGGTATCCTGGTTTGCTGTTGGGTGCTACTATCTCATGGTTGGCCATAAAAACGAACACGCTCGGCGATACCTTAGGTATGTATTTGTATGCTGAAAAGGAAACATTACACAACTAAAAGATCAAACCAAATATAGATCACAAATCACATAAATCATGAAAACAACTAAACAGAAAAATACATAGAAAATAATTTATCAGGTGGTATTCACCTGAGTTATGAATGTGTTTGTGTCTATATATTGCTTGTTTGGCTTTGTGATTTGACAATACTTGGCGAAGATCTTTAATAGACAGAAACGTTGCTCAGTTAAAATCGCAGGGACCCACTTGTACAGTGTGTGGATCTCTTTGTCTGGCTTTTGCCTTTTAGTTTGAGTTTTGATCCAGTGCTTGTGAAGGTTTTTTTTTTTTTGTGGATGTGTGAGCTTTACACCTTGTTTGTCTTAGGCAACATTACAGGCATATATTTAGGTTTACTCACAAATATTGACTATTATGTATCTCCTATAGCAAAGCCACAACCCTGGAGAGGACTTATGGTCCTGCATGGATTGCCTATGGTCATTCATTTGCAGTGGAGAGTGAGCATGACCAAGCCATGGCTGCCTACTTCACTGCTGCCCAGCTGATGAAGGGGTAGGTACCTTAATGACATGTTCTTACATTCCCAACTACGCATACTTTTATAAGTGTGTGTCTTAGGCAAGGTATGTCAGAAATATGGCAGTCTTATCAGTTTAAATCATAAAATGGAGAGTAGAGAAAAGCCTATCTCTTTAAATTAAAGAGTTGGTTTATGCTGAGACGGAGATTGCGCAGGCACTGCCCTTCAGTCAACAAACCTCCACATTACTACAACTAAAGGCACACAAATTGTGCTTTGACAGATTAATTTTTTGCTCAATGTTTGACACATTGAATGATGACAGGCAAATATAAAGGCATTTACTCTTTATGATCGAAAAGGACTGTGGGCCAAAAACGTCCCCCCAGCCAGAGATGTAGCCCATAGCCAAGCCTAATGCTCATCTAATTAATGTTGCAGTTCTCAGTTTACAGCTTAAACAAAATGTTGTTACCAGTGTGAATGTGTTTTAGTTTGTCTGGATTGGTAATTTTGCCACTTTTGATAACACTTGAGACGTCTTGTTCTTTACACTGGTGTTTTCAGAGCAGCAAAATGAAAACACGCAAAAAACACTGGAATTTGTATTGTTCTTCTTGATTTTGGGAATGTTTCTATGAACTAGGGAAACTTTAAAGTAATTGTTGCTTTCAGTTATTAATGGCTAATCAAACACAGTGTAGTGTTTAAACATGTCAGCTGTTTAAGGTCACCATCACTCTGATTTTTCTTAAGTGCTGTCAAAATATAAGATAAAGATATCTTGGGTCATGATGTCTCCTGCTCTTTCTCACTCAGGTGTCACTTACCCATGCTCTACATCGGCCTGGAGTACGGTCTGACAAACAACTCCAAGCTGGCAGAGCGTTTCTTCAGCCAGGCTCTTAGTATCGCTCCAGAGGACCCATTCGTCATTCACGAGGTGGCAGTGGTTGCATTTCAAAATGGAGAGTGAGTCATGCAGCCACAAGCACACAATAACACTTGGGCCTCTAGTTTGACAAAGGTAGCTTAAATGTTGTTGGCACACAGCAGTGGTATTTGTAACTGGGTAAGAAATCTGTTTTTAAAATATGACCTGACTGAAATCACTGAATGAACAATAACGGGCTTGACAAATTGTGTAGCAGCTTTGCCTCTGTTTCTGCAGCCTTGTCTGCTGCTGTTCATTTTATCTGTCAGTATAACAGCTGCTTTTATGTGAAATGACCACACTTAATTTAACTTAATACTCACACACTGACGTAACTACCAGTGATTAAATCGTCTTGTGGGAAAGAGCTGAACTATCCCTCAGAGTCATTTCACTCAGTTTACAAAAAGACATATTTTCTCACGTAACCCCAGATGCAATTAGCCATGCAAATGATTTTATATTAATTTGTGCAGGTTTTGACATGCGGCTAGTAATGGTAGCTGGTACTTTCTGCTGATTAAAGCATCTCCATGAATACTGTTGACAGCTAGGTTTGTGAAGTTGAATATGTCATTTATGTGAATTGTAAAAACAAAATTCCATTTACGTGTATTACATTGGGATGGCAGGAAAAAACTCAGATACCTCAAAACATCAATGTGTTTGGATTTTTTGGGGTACTGACCCTTTTATGGGAGATATGTATATACACAAATATAAGTGCTGGAATTCATAGCACACCTAATGTAAAGATTACACACTGGGAAATCTGGTGCAATATCTCAATAATTCAGAGGGGCTGTAAGAATTTTTTTCATATCTACTATTTCAGCTGGAAGACCGCAGAGAGGCTGTTTCTTGATGCAATGGAGAAGATCAAAGCCATCGGGAATGAGGTAACTGTTGATTCATTCAGTAGGAGAAGGATCATTGTGCTGCACGTTTTAAAAACACGACTGTGTCTTTGTAAGAATTACCCAAAGAATGCTTTTTGTTGTTTTCCTTTCAAATTTAAGGTCACTGTGGACAAATGGGAGCCTTTGCTAAACAACTTAGGTCATGTGTGTCGCAAACTGAAGTAAGTATCGAGACAGTTTTACTGTGCAGTATTCTATTTGAATTGAAGGGTGTTAAGTTGCCCTAGTAGGACAGTGGCTTGCATTTGAAGGTCTTTTTTAAATGGCATGATTGATTTCATGGTCTTCTTTGAGTTAGCATATGTAGTGCTAGCAAAAGGGAGGCAAAGTTTTTCCTGAGTGAGTGATAAAAAAAGGTTGCCCGGAGTCCACTCTCTTTTACTTCATTCCCCGTCTTATCTGTCTGCTACAAACTATTCTCAGATGTGTCTTTCTCATTCTACAAAAGGTAGCGTCCTCATTGAGAATTCATGCAAAGACCCTTTAATGAATTATGCAAAACCGTTGCCCAGTAGATATAAGGGGCTTTCAGAATGTGTAGCACACAAGTGGTTGTTTTGAAAGGTTTGGATAGTTTTTATGTAGGTGGGTTTCATCCATACAAAATGAATACTTTGTGAAGCTTGTTGGTGCGTCATTCATACATTGCTGAAAGAACTCATTCTAATGGTTTTCCATCTATATGATTTTCAAAATAATAATAAGTGAAATATTTATATAGTTTGGACGCAATCCGTTGTTTGGAAAGTGTGTGTATCTATCTTTACCACAAAAACAATTATTTCACGACCATCTGTGGTGAGTTGTGGAGCAGGCAGGGGCTCTTTCTAGCGTAAACTGTTCTTTTTTTTCTTTCAGTAATGAAAGCCACAACTGAAGCATAATTAATATTATTTTATTTTCATTTTTCATGACACTTCAAGCAACTTGCCTGCACTTAACTCAAAAACTCACTCCATCACGATGATCAGACAGTTGTCCCCAAGGAAAACCTGTTTGGTCATTGTCAGAGTAGATTTCCATTTACCAGCCTTAAATGAAGCAATAGCAGCAGCAGTTTACAGACGTGATGCAGACATGCTGATGTTGCCACCTATAGGTTGTTGTTGCAGTACTATGAACTGACACTGAGCAGAAAATATGCTGTATTCAGCACAACTTTTACATTTTCTTGGTTTAGAATAATAAATTCAAACACACCTAAGCTATCAATGCATGTCATCCATTCACCAGCCACTAAAGGCACCATTTTTAAAATTGCAGATTTCACTGCAGGCCTGAAGCTGCTGGTGCTGCAGCTCTGCAAATGGATATTTTGGGCTGAGCCTGGTTTGGGCACTCTGAACAGATCACTTGGGGGCAGGGTTTCTCAAGATACATCAGATCTATTCTATTTTATTCTATTTTGTCATGCCATCACTAAACACAGTCACTGAACAGCTAGTAATATTGTTTAAATCATTTTAACTACACTTGATGATAAAGATATTAGGTATTGTACGTGTCTTTTGATATTTTGTTAAATCTATTGAAATCAACGTCATATATTGCTGCATTTGTTCCTATAGAAAGTACGACCAGGCTCTGGAGTACCACCGTCAAGCACTGGTGTTAATCCCTCAGCACGCCTCCACCTACGCTGCCATAGGATACGTGCACAGCCTCATGGGTGACTTTGAGAGCGCTATCGACTACTTTCATACGGTACAGTCCCTTTCTTTTTTCTCATTCGACATCATTTGAGTGGTGACCAAGTAAGTACAAGTAAGAATAGGAGTAACCATGAGAAATGAAATCAGAGCTCATTAGCGAGAGCAGAGTAGAGAATACCCAGAGGTCAATCTGTTATACAAGAAGTGGTCAATCAAGAAACAAAGAAAATAAAACATAAGTAACATAAAATCCAGTATAATAAGATGAGAAAAGTGACGAGACACATTTCAGTGTGGAGAATGGCCTGGTGATAACTGGTTGATGTATTTACTTTTTCTTCCTTTATGCCAACAAATACCTGTTTTTATACAAAGGGCTTGAAGTGTTTTTTTTCTTTTTCTTTCTGTGGCAGGCACTTGGACTGAAAAGGGACGACACTTTCTCTGTGACAATGCTTGGCCACTGTATAGAGATGTACATTGGTGACACAGATGCCTATATAGGTATGATACATCTACAGTACACCGCTGTTACAGAGTAGCTATTTTCATGTTTGAAAAATGATTGTGAAAATTTGATTTAGCATTTTAAAGTCAGAATTCAGCTGCACTAGTATTTGAAATACTCCCCATGACTTCTTAATAGTGTGTTACTAGGTAGATCTGAAGTAACTGAAATATTGTCTTTGGGAAGAGATGTTTTATTATTGCCATGAATAGCAAATGTTTAGAGGAGCACCTATAATCTCACTTGCAGAAATCTTCGTAGACTAATCTGAAAATATCTGCAGGGCTAGGTGCCACAATAGGCAAATTATATTTTTAATTTATTTTTTACTTGGGTCAGACAGAATTTAAAATTTTTTATTTCTGATCCAAGTCAAAAGCAAATATTTGAAGCCTGCGGTCTCACCACCAAAGACAGTAATGTGTTGTCATTTGTTTTCCACTAAGGCACCGACATAAATGACAAAGTGCGAGGCAGCTTGAACACTCCAGCGCTGATGAAGATGCTGAACACATCAGAGCCTGGCGATCTCGCCACACCAAGGCTGGAAGACACCAGCATCACGTCTTTGGAAACACCACTGTCAAATCAGGACAAGATGATGCTGGAAACGCCTCTTCGGCTCTCTTTGACCCTCGAGTGCGACATGTATGAGAGTGACGTCATGTTAGACACCTTGTCTGACACCAGCACGTGATCTCATCCCTGTCAGGAGGTGGAACTGTCATAGCAGCAGGTTGTCATAGGTACATATATCCAAACCCGTGGATCACATTTAAACCAAAACTATGGCGCCTGTCCTCCACCAAAGGTTTCCTGTGGATTCCCCCCTCTTGTGCATTAGATACAGTTGTTTCTGTGAGTGACATAGAATATGCCATTGTGAACATTATGGACAGGAGTAAAAGTGAGGGTGAATTATTTACGGCAACTGCTGTGCATCATATTCATCAGGCAACAATGCACTTTAAAAGGGGAATTAACATGTGCCTTGGTTAAGGGGTTCAGTACTTGGTTTAGCATTGGACCTTGGGTTAAGCCTGAAGAACAGGAACATGTGATCCTTTGACACTTGGTTGAACAGAGCATACAGCCACACTTCTCACATCACAACTAAAAGACTAAAGTCACTTATTACTGCCTATGGCAGGACGCTCCGTGTTGCTTAACCTGTGGATTTTCACCTTGAATAAAGAGCCAGCTAAATACAAGCAATTTTGGTGAACACAGTTCTTGGTAATTCCTATAATAAACCACGCATTTATCTTTAAATATTTTACCATAGCTGTGTTTTGTGTTAATTTGAAGAAAGTGGTCGGTTTGTTTTAACCCACAGAACAAATGTTATGGCAATAAGGCTGGAACATTTGTCATATTATCCTGTCTTTTAATATCCATTTTCACCTGTTGTCATAATTACATAATCCTCATTAGGATACTGAAGATTATGTTTCATGTGTCTAAAAGAATGAGTTATGTTTAATGTGCAGCATGAAACTTTGCATACTTAGAAAACACCTTCCCGTAAACCACTAATGATTAGAATAAAGAAGGCTCATTTTTATAGTGTGTTTTTTTTTTTTAAACTCTAAATACTCCTAATGCTAAATTTTATTTGTAACTTTGTTTATTATCCCCATATTTGCTCATATAGTTGTAGTAAGTAGTAGTTATAGAATCAAACCAAATTTCACTGGCAAAATTAGCCAAGTTAAAATGGTAAAGATGTATATGTGTTAAATGTTGTCACCGCCCAAATGTAAACATTAACATTACTTAAACATGTCTAAATGTAAGCTGTAAAGCAGTGATCAATCCAGTGGAGATTAGAGTATCAAATGTCATGTTCCGGTTAAGGGGAGGAGTGAGGTTTCCCGACCTGAAATGAAAACAGCAGCAGCTACTCTCCATCCCCTCTCTGACACTCACATGGCAGTTACAGTATTTTTTCCTTTACCTATCGGACCTTTTTCCAATGGATAACGGTTGTGGTAACCCCAGCAGAGATGGGCTGTACTCCGTCTAAGTCGGCCGTCATTTACACCCAGGACAGGATCTGTCGGGACCTGGACACCTGCTCCACTTTTGTTCCCAGCCTCAAGAGCTCCGTGTCGACACCAGAGAGACCTCGGCTGTGTTTGGAGACCAGCAGCGGCAGGCAAACTTTCCTCAGTGGTGAGCTTAAATACAGAACATTAATTAACATCCAGCAAGGACAGAATACAGAGCAGCGAAGTCAGCCCCTCGTCGTCTTGTGTTTCCACTTGAAAAGTTAGATTTGTGGATCATTCTGTTATTATTTCCATTTGCTCCCCAGTTCCCTGCCGAGATGTCCACGGGCGGTCAGTGAGCCAGTCCTCCTACCCTGAATCGTGGAGCTCTGCGGGCAGCGTCTCTCCAGGCAGCTCCTCCTGTGTGGATCAGGGCAGCATGAATCCCCGCAGCCCGACTCCGGACCTGCACGGTGACACCGAGGGCTGCGGGACTGCGTAACCGACTCCAGTCTGCAGTTATAGAGACAGTGGGACAACAACTGGGGGTCGGTTTATTTTCACTCCATTTTTTTTATACTACTGCTTTTATGCAGTGATGCAGTGGAGAAAATAAAGTTATCTTTGGTTAAAATTTTTTTTTAAAAAAAACAGGCCAACGGGTCAGCAATGTGATGGATGCTGTAATAATGAACCAGCTGCACGGATAATATGTC